>WBNH01007292.1:0-10303 GCA_013401255.1 Urocolius indicus
GAAAGCTTTCTCTGTAGCTCTGATCATTGCAGCTCAATGTCATTTAAAATGATCTGTTGGATTGGGATTGAAATAGTATTGTTCAGGATATGTGACATAAGCAGTAATCAAAGCTCATTTTACATGAAGATTGCACTGAAACCTGAGGTTCAGAAAGCCTATCCAAAGCCTAAGCAGCTCTGTGCAGATATGCAAGACACTAAATTTGGAGTGAGCAGTAGTTGAAAGTAAATGCCTTTTAGTCTCTTTAGCTAAGCATACATATATATGTATATATGCTTTACAGAGCTCTTCACATCTGCTGAAGCTGGAAAATTGTACAAAAATGTAAAGACAAAAGATTGAGACATCATTCTCTTCTCTGTAGGATGTAAAGGAATGGAAAGGTGTATGTTTAAAAGAGTCTTCTAAATACTTTTCCTCTTCATTGCAAGTTCGATTAATGATTTTACATTCCTTGAGTATTTTTGTTCTGTGGTTTGTTTCTTAAGTAATGTTTCTAAGATTCAGTTAGAAAATTACAAAGTTATTTTATAATTAGGTGATGTCCAGAATTTGTTTTGTGCACTCTTCTCTGGCAGAGTTTGTGGTGCAGCCTGCTCCAGCAGTGACCTACAGAACCATTGGTGGGATCCTTGATTTCTATATAGTCTTAGGGAGCACTCCAGAACAAGTAGTCCAGGAGTATCTGCAGGTAACTTCAGCTAGAAAGATTATGCATTGAACAGATTTTTTAAAGTACTTGGAATTTTTTTGTGGATTGGGTTTCTTTTGCTCTTTTATATGATGGTTTGTCTTCACTGTGTTACCTATTAATACATGACAGTATAACCAAGAATAAATGCTGGTGTGTAGCTAATGTGACTGCTTGTTATCAGTCACAGGGAGCTGCGGTTAAGGTGGGCTGCAGATACATTTAATTAGCCTGTTGTTGACAGTTGAAACTTGACCAGTACTTTTGATGGAGATGCTGAAGAGCAGACCATGCAGTAGCTCAAGGCTACTACAAGTCCAGAGCTACTAAATTCATCAGTCTGTATGCTCTGACTGATTTACACAGTAGTCGTTGAAGCTAGAGATGGTCTATGTGGAATAATTGATCCTCCTTGTTGGGGCTCATTCTTGTTATAAGTACAAATTTCTATTCATATGTCAATATTATAAGGTAGATTAATGTGCTTAAAAGTATGTGGTGATTTTTATGGTCATAAGGTATCACTGATATATTTTGTACTTCACTAAGGGTTCAGTGTCAGTTTACAGAAAGGTCATTGTCTCAAAATATTTGTATTTATCAAATATTAAAAATGATAAAGAAATATTGCATTTGGGAGTGGGCTGTTCATTTCACACAGCTTACTGTGTACTGTTCAAATAGTTTTGAGGAATATGGATTTAGGGAAATAGGCAGCGAGGTGACACATGTGTTGTCCACTGATGGTGTGTGGTATTTTTGCTCTCAACCTGTAGCTTGTGGGACTACCAATGTTGCCCTCCTACTGGAGCCTGGGCTTCCAGCTCAGCCGCTGGAACTACAGCTCTCTACAAGAAGTGAAGACAGTTGTGGAGAGAAACAGGGCAATTGGACTCCCTTATGTAAGTATGGGGTTTGAGCAGGGCAACAGCCCTATGAGGGCAGAGCTCTGCAGGAAAAGTGAACCAGAGATCCTGCCCATGTTGTTCTGCAACTAATTTAAACTGATATGAAATGAATCTGTACATTTCTAATATATAGGCTTCTGGTGTCAAATGGGTTTTGTGCATTTTAAGAACAGACCCATTATCAGAATGTGGAACATGGTGGGGTTTAATGACAGTAAGTTTGATTTGAGTTCTTTATTGTAATGCTTTTCCAGGTATATTTTCCAACTATACTTATTTTCTCGTGTTATCTAATCTGTTAATTATATTTTTAATGTCCCATGGACAATTATGGAACCACATATTACACATAATTGACAGCTAAAGGTAAAGTACAATTAGCTTTTTAAATTAGATTTCAGATTACATTAGCCTGATAACTCAAATAGAAAAAAAAATACCCTAATGTTAAGCTAAGAGTTCAGGAAGAAGTACTTGGATTTGAAGGGACAGCTTTTGAAAATAGGCAACTACAACGAAACAGCCACATGTCCAAGGGGATATTTGAAAGGATTCCAGTATGCACATTCACTTAGATTCTGGTAATATTAATTGCAGCTCTTTTTAGGCACAAAAGATGTGTCAGCACCATTAATTAAGGTGTTAAATATGAGATGAGATGCACACTGTTTGCAAGTTATCCTGACAACATACTGTCTGCAGTAAAACCCCAACAGTAAATTCACTATAGGAAAAGTAGGAATTGTCAGAAGAAATTGTGTTAATTGTGACTAATGTATAAAAATTTTTACATATTGCTTCTGTTAAAGCTGAACTTCCTTCTTTTTCAGGATGCTCAGATCACTGATATTGACTATATGGAGGCAAAGAAAGATTTTACTTATGATAAAGTGAATTTCCAAGATCTCCCTAATTTTGCATCTTATATGCATGAGTATGGACAAAAATATATTATCATATTGGTAAGCATCTAACTATTTCTTTTTACCTTGTAAATACTATCATAAATATTGATCATTATACTTTGCTTATTCTAGATATTACATTTATTGCTTAACATTTTAGTAGTCCATAATAATTGATGGAATGTAACCTGTTTCCGTCTTATTTTTGTTTGGTTTGTGTTTCAGGATCCTGCTATTAGCACAGAAAATCTAGTTGATGGTAATCCCTATCAAAGCTATGTCAGGGGAGAGAGCAAAAAAGTCTGGGTCAATGAATCAGATGGACAAACAACACTAGTTGGTGAGGTAATCACTTTTTAAAATGAATTTGAACTTGGTGTGTTGTCACTGTTATGGTTTAATTTAGGGCAGCAGGCTATTTTTAAACTTTTTAAACTTTTCTTTTTTATGTTGCTTCTTTCAGTAAAATTACCTGACAGTGAGAAGTAAGTTTCTAAAGCCTCACTTAGGATATGATATTTCTCAACCTTCCTGATTATTTTTGTTGCTTTTCCAAGTTTTTACATTTAGCAAAATAGAAAACTTTGGTAGTTTGAAGCCTTAGGAGACAATTCATCAGCCAGCTGCTATTTATTTTCTGTAGCAATTAAAGAGAAATTCCACATATTATCATTTTAATTTGTAGTTTTAACTTCTATTGAGAAGTTTCTGTTGTGAATTGTTTCTCATACAACTTAAAAGAAACTGAGAACTCCAAAGTTAAGAAACTCTTTTCTACCTTCTTTCTGCATCTAAGCTCTATCAGTGTGTCCTTCAAAAGCCTTCATCAAAGCACCATGTTAGCACTGCCCCCAGTGGTTAACTATGAGGTGGGCAGCAGGCTGAACAGAAGGCAGCGGTTTGCTTCTGCAGTAACAAAGGCAAATCAGATCTTGGGGTTTCTTCCACAGGGACATGGCTAGCAGAGATACGGGTGTGATCATGCCACTCTACTTTGGTACTTAGCAGGCTCCACTCAAAGCATCATGTGTAGTCTGGTCCCCACAATTCAAAAAAGAGGCAGATAGGAGAACATCCAAAGGAAGGCCATGAAAATAATCAAAGGGCTGTAAACCCTACTCTATTGGGAAAGACTGAAGGAGTTAGGTCTTTTTTCCCTAGATAAGGCACATAGGGAACATAATCACAGTATTCCAGTATTTAAAGGGTAACTACAGGGAGAAAGTACAGAGTTCACAAGGAAACACACGGGGAATACAGGGGGCAATGAGTACAAGCTGCACTGGAATCTCTTTATGATGAGAACAATCCATCTCTGGAACAACCTCCCCAGGGACATCATAGAGTCCCCATCACTGGAGGTTTTCAAGGTGTGGTTGGACAGGATGTTTTATCTGGGTTCCTGTGAAAGATGAGACTGGATGATCTTTCAAGAACCCTTCCAATCTGGGCTATTCTATGATTCTGTAAACTCTTTTCAATATCATTAAAAGTGTAATTCATTATTTCCCTTTTAATTTTGCATGTGTGGCCAAGGGAAACTGTATTTCCAGACTTTACCAACCCAGACTGCACTAGCTGGTGGGTGAATGAATGCCAAGAGTTTTATAAGACAGTGCCATATGATGGCATCTGGATTGTAAGTCATGCAGAACTTGCATTTTTATTTTTAAAAATAGACAAGGAGAGATGTTTATCAAATCCAATTGGAGAAGGATGTTTATTATTACTAATCCCAAATCAATGCAGGATGGACAGGTTTTATTGTGTTGAATTTTCAAATCAAATAGCTTTAACATTTAATTATTGACTATTTAATCATTAATCATGGCATTTAAACAATCTGTGTTTCAGTTTTTAGATGTTCAGTAACATTTTAAAATGCTTCAGTTGATGAACAGTTGTTAAAGGCAAATGCTAAGACACTCCTGTACTTTGAGAAGCAAGATTTTGAGGAAATTTCATTACACTCTGCATCTGATCTTTTCAGGATATGAACGAAATATCAAACTTTGTCCAAGGCTCAAAAAATGGTTGTGGACAGAATGACTTAAACTATCCTCCTTTCACTCCCAGTAAGTCCATCTGCTTTAACCAGAAAGCAAAATACAAAACAGTTGTTGAATTTCCATGCAGTTGGCTACAAGGATGCAAAGTAATTTTAGGGTAGTTCTTATCAATGGGATTTGAACATCGCTATTGACAGAAAATGCCAGTATATTCTGCCCTTGTCAGAGATGTTTTTTATATAACTGGCTGGTTTCCCTTTTCATATTATAACTGAATATTGTTGTTGCCTCTGATAACATAACGATATCATTCACTATCGGTAAGTTTTGAGACACGTATAGAACTTCAATAGAGTTCATTGTTTGTATTTAGTAGGTTTAAGTAACCATTTCCAATGTTTTCAGATAATGATTCACAAATTTAGGGTGTAGTTCTCAGTTTTTGCTTGCATGGGTACAAAGTAGAAAAGGTCATAGATCAAAGATAAACCAAACCAGTAGCCAAGAGTGGTTTTGTTTTGTAGAAGTAGTGCTGGCCTTAGTGCAAACATCAAAGAGAAAAAAGGGCTTGAATATTATGAATGTGCATTAAAAAAAAAGATTGGAAATACTAATGATAAAACTGTACTTTAAAAGTGATATTTGTGTTCCTTTATTGAAGGTATTCTTGATAATCTCATGTTTTCCAAGACACTTTGCATGGATGCAGTGCAGAAGTGGGGGAATCACTATGATGTCCACAATCTCTATGGATATTCCATGGCCTTGTCAACACGCAAGTAAGGAACTTGTCCTAAAGTCTTTACAAAAAGATTTCGGAACAGTACATGACCTGCATTTTCCACAACATCACAAGATTTCTGTTGCAAAGGAACCCAGTTCCTTGAAAATGCTATGTTATCTTTAAGCCAATGCAGCTAACACAAAATCTACTACTGAAAGTTGGAAGTAAAAGCCACACTTTGGTTGACAAAACTGTATGGCAAGATTATTTAATGTCTTTAACTTTGCTAAAATGCGCCTTATTAACAGTAAAGGAATCTCCATCCCTGGAGTAAATCATTATTGCAAATCAGTCAGTAAATCTGTCATATACAATCACAGAATGGTAGCAAAGGGACCTTTAAAGATCATCTAGTCCAACTTCCCTACCAAAGCGGGTCCCACTTAGAACAGGTCACACAGGAACGTGTCCAGTGGGGTTATACAAAACTATAGATTCCCAGTCATCTTTGCTCCTTTGCATAATTCCTGTCTCATTGCCTTTCAGAGCCATTGAAGCAGTGTTTCCTGGAAACCGAAGCTTCCTCATTTCAAGGTCTGCTTTTGTTGGATCAGGAAAGCACACAGGACACTGGCTGGGAGATAATGCAGCATTATGGGATCATTTGAAATGGTCAATACCTGGAATACTGGACTTCAATCTCTTTGGAATTCCTTATGTATGACATTTGTTTGTGACATCCTTTCAAAAATATGGATAAACAGTAACTCTGTGAAAATGGATTATCTAATCAAATGCTATCTATGTAGCCATCTTCTGTTTTCAGATCCAAGTTAATCTCCTTTAGGAATCTGGTTTAAACTTTTTTTCCTCATTATTGACTTTTGGTTTATGCCACTTGTTTTGATTACTGTGTATGGTGAGATAAATGTGGGTAACAAACTTACTGTCTCATATAGTCCAAGCTATCCATTACTTCTAGTATTTTTAAACACTAGGGATCAATGTGAAACACTTTGGTATTTGCCTTTATCATTTCAAGTGGAAGTCAGACATTTATTTAGAAGGAAAATAGGTAAATTCCTTTCCAAGATTTAAACTTGTATGACTTCTCAGCTTTTGTCCTAATGTATGCATATTAGCACCAAAAAGGAATATAGAATGATCAAAAATAGAAAGCTACAAATATGTTGAATGACTTGGTCCCTCTGGCTAGTAATTAAGGTTGAATTAATACATCTCTGAAAGTTTAGTTTTGTGTAGAGACTCGAGGTGTAGCATTATGTACATCCAATGCTTTCTGTTTTTATTTGAAGATTGGAGCAGATATTTGTGGTTTCTCTTATGACACTACAGAAGAACTGTGCAGACAATGGATGCAAGTAGGAGCATTTTACCCCTTTTCCAGGAATCACAATGCTGAAGGATTCATAGTAAGTTATAATTTCTCCTACAAAAATCCTGTGTTGCACTACCAAAATCTCCTTAGTAATATCACTAGTAATCAGTATTATCACTGATGGTTATGTAACTGACCAGTCTGAAATCAGCAGAACCTTAATTTCTCTTTATGAAATCTTAGATCTCAGAAGTTCAGCTTCATAAGGGTTGACTGAGACTACAGTTATTTGGCAATAGTTTCAGCACCATTGATTGTGTCTGCCACCAAGAAAAAGCACCCACTGCTGTATAACCCATCAGAATGACTCTTAGGACTTGTGTTGGGTTTGTGTGGAGCCATTTCTGGTAACAGGGAAAGAGACTGCAATGATGGCCACTGTAAGAAGTTGTTCAACACTTTCTCTGTCTCAAAGTCAGACTCACTTCTGAGACTGAGCCAGTTGGGCTCATCTGTGGTCACTTTAAGGAGGAGAAGCTGGAAGGGGATCATTGCACCTGACTGCATACCATGTGCCCTTCTGGTAGATGAGCAAGGAGAGATGTACACTAAAAGAAGCTCCAGGAAACCGGGAGGAATATGTCTCTCTGAAACAAAAGTCACTTTTAAAATGTTTGACAGAGTGATTTCTGCATGATGGAAGTAACAATGATTTGATGTTTGTTTTCAGCCTCAGGATCCAGCTGTGTTTGGATCCGATTCGCTCTTGGTGAACACCTCCAAGCATTACTTGAACATTCGCTACACTTTGCTGCCATACCTGTACACACTCTTTTATAAAGCTCATACTCAAGGACACACAGTTGTACGGCCACTTTTGCATGAGTAAGTTTACTCATCAGCTTTTGTTACAGGATTATCGCTTTAATCACTTTAAATGTTCTTGAGAGCTATGAAAAAAATTGATGTAGCCTCTGAAAATGCATATTGGAACATATATAGACAATCAGTACCTTGAAATAGTGTGAGTGGTGATGATGGAGTAGCTCATAAAAGCCTCAGTTACTGTTATATCATTCTCACTTGCCCAGGTTCTACTCTGATGAAGTGACATGGAGTGTTGACAAGCAGTTTCTGTGGGGTCCTGGGCTGTTGATTTCCCCTGTGCTTGACCCAGTAGGTTTGGCTGCTTTGTTATCTATCTCATAACCACTTCATGGGGCCCAGGGACACATTGAGTCACCAATTTATTTTCTGTGGTGGGGGCCTGCAACAAAAAGTCCCCAAATCACACTATTCCAGTCACTCCTTTATTGCTCTGATTAGAAACCACCTACCTGTTCTGAGCCTTTGTGGTTCACTCTTGTGACAATTCTCTTATCCAGCTTCAATGTTTTAGCTCCTCTACTGTATCTGCATTTCCTGCTAAAATCACACTCCTTCTGCTTTTTTATGCTGAACAAGCTGAACCATGACAGTAGACTCTGCCATTTCCCTGAGGATCCCAGGAGATTTGCTCTGGTCCTATTCTAGTCTGAACGCTCTTGACCACACTTGTAAACTTTATTGGCAAAGCAATTGCAGAATGTCTTGTTTATTAACAATGACACAGCTCTATCTCCAGTGAAAACAATTTTTTTGCTAGATCCTAGAGATTCTATTTGTTTCTTCATGAGTGTAACACATCACTGACTGAATGGCTGTTGATGGATTCTTAACAAGACCAGGTGTTTTTGCCTTCCCCTCAGCCCTTTCCTTCTTTTCTTGCTTCCAGCGAGAGAGCCTACTACATATTTTTATCACTGACAAAATGGAAAATCTTGCACTTTGTGCTGTTAAATCCCATTCCAATTTTCCATTCCTCTAGGGAGTCAAAGTCATTTGGTCTGGTATTCTGATTCACCTCAACTTTGCATCATCACTGAATTTCTTTCAGCATTTGCTTCTCTTGCTGCATTTCAGCTTGTCTGTGATACAGCAAGAAAACAAGTAGCTGGTGGCTTGTTGTGTGNAGAAATGTCAATGATTTTTCTCAACGTGAACTTTAATTTTAATGCAAAATCAAGTTTGTTCTAATAAGCTGCCTTTCAAATATGAAAGTCCTTCTTCATTCACCTTTCAGGGTGTGGTGGTAATTGAGGCATATATTCCTGATGCAGTATGGTATGAGTATGATACGGTAAGTAAAGGCAGGGAATTCTGTGGGGAGGTTTTCTGAATGCCTATGTGATGAAATAAGACTGTCAGCCCTGCTTTGGTGGCAGAGAATCAAAGTAAAGCCTGCATGAGGGAAATGTTGGGACAAGGGATGAAGGGTGGTGGAGTAAGTGCATGATTGACCATCTCAAAGGATGCAAAAGCGTGGAACATAGTGCTGGAGACGGAAAGGCAAATTGAGAGTAAACTTTAGCAGAGATCATATTTGAAATAAAACAACATAAACCAATTGAAATTATAGTGTACAAGAGTCTGCAGTTATCATTTAATAACCTCATTCTGCAAATAAATTTCTGTTTTCCGGTGGGCAAAAAAGAAGTTGTTCAAGTCAGATTCCCATATTCATGTCAGAGTCCCAATAGGACTTGCCCACTGATCAAAAACTAAGTAGTGAGAGATGGTGGTTTATGACATTACACCATATTATAGCTGTTTATACTTTAAGTGCCCATTGGCAGTAGATATTTGCAAAACTGAAGCTTTGCAAAAAGGAACCATCAAGATGAAACTCAGAGCTTAAGAAATCCTTCACAGTAGCAGTAATTAATGCAAAGAATCTGTTCTCTTTTATATTCCTGTCAATAAGGGGGCAAAAATCTCAGAGAGGAAACAATGGACTAATATGCAACTGCCTGAAGATAAACTGGGACTCCACTTGAGGGGAGGTTATATTTACCCTATTCAGCAGCCAGCTACCACTACAGTTGCAAGGTATGTTTCAAAAGAGAAGGCTTTTATGGAGAAAGGGTGGGGTTAAGGACTTTCAGGTTTTAAATCAGTAGCAGCCTATTGTATTTTGCATTGTATTTTGTATTTTTCACCTTGAAATATGTGAATAACTGAGAGCCATATCTCAGTTCCACAACAGTTTCTGTTACAAGTTCAGTGGTTAATTTCTGGTTTATTTGCATAGCATTTTATCAACTGCCTTGTATTTTAATCTGTTTCCATCAAAATGAAAGGCAACCAAGGACAAAATGAAAACAATTCCTGAAGTACTGCAGCCCTCTTGAGTTTCACTTTCTTAATGTGAACATGAAGGATGTATTAAGACTGTTCAGATATTTGTTCTCTCTTTCCACAGCCGCAAGAATCCAATGGGGCTTATAATTGCCCTGGATGACAATAGGGCTGCTTCTGGGGACTTATTCTGGGACGATGGAGAATCTACAGGTGAGCAAATTATAATAAAGTATTAATACTTAAAAGTTTCAGTTTTCTTGCTGATTTAATGAAGCAAGACTACGACATTGGTGTAACATGCTCATTACTTGATACTTTCTTGTATGTCAATACTTTTTCATTGCTTTTAAGTGGAAATTGTAACTTATTTCTTGTTCAGGTTTCTCTATAGCCTTAAATATGTAAAGATTTGGCACATTAGCATGCTGACTGTCAAACCATGCTGTCAAGAATGAGATATATTCTGGCCTATATCCAACCTCTTTTTAACAGGTGTACAAATGCCTTTAAGGAGTGTTCAGTACTAAGAATGGGTAGGAGATGA
>WBNH01007293.1:0-16258 GCA_013401255.1 Urocolius indicus
GCCCTTGAGATGCTGTGATTCCATGGCACTCGTGGGCCAGCCCCATCAATACCCCTTGGCAGCAGCCCATCAATGCCCACGCTCAGGACAGGCCCCACCTCAGTTTCCCCACTGATCCCTTCTTCCTTACAGCATGTAAGAGCCCCCAGCCCCTTGGTTGGGAGGATTGCAGGTATCCAAACTGGAAACAGTCCCAAGCAGCACCTCCCCATATCCAGCCCATAGCCACATGCCTCCCCCCGCCACCTCCCTACCTGGGGTCCTGGTGGCACACGGCCCCTGACGTGCGCTTCCCACCCGAGCCCATGGCCGGCGCGTTGCTGCCCGGCCACTTGATGAACGTCGCCAGCGTCTCCTGTGGGGAGGACGGAGGGGCTGAGGATACGTGTCCTGCCCTGGAGCTGTGTGGGGGATGCAGGGCCCCCCTTGCCCCAGCCCCTGGCCGGCAGCACGCACCGAGCAGTCCCGGGGCAGTGTCTGGATACAGCCCGAGTTGTCGTTCTGGACGCAGCAGCCGGAGCCGCGCTCCCGGTCCCGCTCCCGCTGGATGAGCCGCTCCACCTGCCGATCCTTCCGGATGCACGGGGAGAACTTGGCTCCCAAGTGGATCAGGTCGATCTGGGAGGGAGATGTCAGCCTAGGGGTGCTCTGTGACTCCTCCCTCCCACCTCTGCCCTCTCATCAGCTGCCCACAGGAGAGCTCAGCATGGGGTCCCCAAAGGCAGGAAGGCAGGTGGGGGACTTCTGACCATCCCACCACGATGCTACAGCTTTGAGAATTGCTGCCGAGCTCTGAGCCTTGGCTGAGATTGAGCAGCATGTTGCAAAGAGATGGGAGCACTGAGGGCTTGGGGCAGCAGGCTGGGACAAGGGGTTGAGCTGGCCTCCCCAGAAGATGGGGGTAGAGCCCAGAGCCTCCCTCAGTCAGGGCAGGAGGAGCAGAGGCCAGTGGAGCACAGAGCTGGGGTGAGTGGCTGGGGTCCAGCAGAGCCCTTACCGAGCTGGGCCCGATCCAGAAGTTTTCCTGCTGGATGTACTTGACACTCTCGTAGACGCCCTTGTTCCGCAGGACCTGCCAAGGCCAAGGTCAGCCACTGCTGGGGGGGCTGGCCTAGGGGGTCAGTCCCCCCTCTCCTTGCTCTCAGAGGGTCGAGCAGCCCCCTTTCCCTGAGGGGAAGGGCTGCTGGGTCCCACCAGCAACATGGGAGGGAGACCAGCAGAACCCCAAGGTGCTCTCAGTCCCAGCAGGGAGCACAACAGTGGGAGACACTGATGGTCACACTTCCCCAGGAAGTGAATATCTGCTCCTCTCTCCAGCTTGGCTGCTGGAGGAGTTATGCAGATGGCTGCAGGCTCCCAGGATTAACCCGAGAGAGGGACACAGACAGGAGCTGGAAGGAGACAGCCCCACTCAGTAGCTCAAACTTACTAACTCTGTTGTCACGTGCTGGGTGAAGCCGATGGGGGCGATGCCGTAGGTGCCGATGACCAGCAAGGTGATGATGATGTGGACAAAGGTGATCCAGTACGTGAAATACGGGCTGAGGAGGAAAGGACACAACATTGGAGCAGCTCAGGGATCACTGGGCAAAGGGACACTGCAGTCCCTCCAGCACTGATTGATGCCCAAGCACCAAGGGGGACACATGCAGGTTACAGCTGGGGAGCCCCGTGCCCAGCCCCACTCACCGGTGGCTGTCGGTGATCTCCAGCTGCGACTGCACGATGCTGCTGAGGCTGTGGCGGTACGTCCTGTTCAGCCACTTCCCCACCACCCCCAGCCCGTAGTAGCGCTTCTTGCGGTCGAAAGCAAAGTGCTTCACTTTGGAAGTGATTCGTCTGCCTCGTCTGGGAGCTGCCCCTGCACCCGCCAGGGCTGAGGAGGGGCGGCCCTCCCGGCTGCAGAGAGCACAGAATCCCAGGATGGTGAGGGCTGGAATGGCCCTGCAGAGCTCATCCAGCCCCAGCCCCTGCTAAAGCAGGTTCCCCTCCATAAGGGGCACAGGAACGCGTCCAGGTGGGTTTGGAAACCTCCTGAGAAGGAGCCTCTACACCCTCCCTGGGCAGCCTGGGCCAGGGCTCCCTCACCTCAGCACCAAAGGAGTTTCTCCTTGTGTTTAGGTGGAGCTGGTTGTGTTCCAGCTTATGTCCATTACCCCTTGTCCTGTCACTTGAGACAACAGAGAAAACTGCTGCCCCATTCTCCTGACAAACACTTTTAAAATATTTATAAGTGTTGATGAGATCCCCCTGCAGCCTTCTCTTCTCCAGGCTGAACAGCCCCAGGTCCCACAGTCTTTCCTTGTCAGAGAGATGCTCTAGTCCCCTGATCATCTTGATGGCCCTGCACTCGCCTCTCTCCAGCAGTTCCCCATCTCTCTTTAGCTGGGGAACCCAGAACTGGACACAGGACTCCAGATGAGGCCTTACCAGGGCAGAGTAGAAAGGGAGGAAACCCATCACACCTGCCAGAATGGGCCAGTTGGGAAATCCACCCCTCCCCAACTCCTGTGGCCACAGCCAGTGCGTGGGGTGAGGGCTTGGCCTCATTCCCCTAGGAACATGCCAAAAGTGCCCAGTGCCCTGAGGCAGGAATGGCTGGGGACATTGTCCTGGCTGCAGCTGTGAGGGCAGGACCTGTGAGAGCTGGTACTCACGGGGTGGGCTGCTCCACCTCAGGGGACACCCTGGAGTCCTCCCCCATGGGGTGCATGCGCAAGTACGTGGCTGATAGCGGCGGTGACTCGAAGACGTCATCGGGCATGGAGTACGTCTCGTCGTGCATGTCCATCTGGAAGGGACACACACACGTGTTCTTGGTTGTGTGCAGTGGGCAAGAAACTGCCCCAGGGCAACAACCACCTCCGAGTGTGCCCATCACCAGGGCAGCCCAGCTGCATCTGTCTCCAGAGGCTGGGGAGTGGGAGATCCCCACTGCCACCCCATCAAAGGCACAGCACGAGGTGTGAACCGTGCCCATGATAGCAGCATTGCTCCCTGTCCCCCCAGCAGCATCACCTGGGGCACAGCCCTGCAGCACCTGGCACGGCAGCCCCTGACACCCCCACACCCAGGGCAGCACTGACACGGGGGTCCTCATCAGAGCCCCCTGGCAGGGGCAGGGTGGAACGGCGCTTGCCTTACTGAAGAAGGATGAGTCCAGGGTGTCAGCAGTGTCCCCGATGTCCTCGTCCATGAAGCTGGGGTACAGGAAGCTCCGCTTGTTGGTCCTGCGCTTGGGAGCCAGCGGCTCCAGGACAGAGCGGCCCTTTGGCACGGGAAGCAGAGGTGGGTGAGCAACCAGAAGCCTCCCAGTTTTTGCAACACTGATGGTTTCTCGTAGCCTCCCTCCTCAAAATCAAGAGGCAAGGATTAAATCCCAACCAGCCACTGTATCTCTTGTGTGGGAAGGGCAGCAGATGCTGCCTTTAGCTGCTGTGTGTTGGATCAGGACCGTATTAGTCAGCACAGCTGAACTCTAGACCCAGTTTGGTACCTGTCCCACAAACCTGACCCCAAGACTTGCTCCCCAGGGGCTAGGAAGCCACAGGAGAAGCTTCTGCAGCTAAAGGTCTCCTGGCTCCTCAGGGGTAAAGCCCAGGCACTGCTCTTTTCTAGGGATGCCGTACAAGATAGTTCCACTTTAGTGGTCCAGTTTTCACCAACACTTCTCTTTTAAATTAAAACTCAGGTTAAAAACCACCAACTTCTCCCCTCAAACACAGTCTGGAGAGACAGTGATCTGTGTGCAAAGGAAACGAGCCCAGAAGTAGAGACAGAGCTGAAACTTGAGTGAGCAAGAGCACAGCACAGGCAGCTCCCAAAGACTCACACGGAGAAGGGCTGCAGCTGCCTTGAAGCTCATGTGGGCAACAGATTCCCTCTTCCTGCGTGGCAGGCGGCCGTGGCCCGAGCGGATGCTGTTGAAGGACGCCAGGGAGGCGACGCCAGGGGTGAGGGGGGGCAGGGCATGGTGGGGCGTGTGGGGACGGTCGGGCTCGTCGGGATGGCGGAAGGGCCGGCCCCTGGCCAGCGGGTCCACGATCTGCAGGAGGGACGAGACGTGAGTGCTGGGGGAGCGAGGCTGGGAGCCAGACCCCGCGTCCCGGGCTCTACCTTGGGCATCTTGGCTGGCTTGGGTGACTCAGTGCCTTGGAAGGAGGGCACCTCCTGGCTGGGCAGCTCCATGTCACGGTAGGCAGGCTTCAGCTTGCCGTATCTCATGCTGCAGTGCTGTAAGCTCTTGCGTTGCCACTGCTGCCGCTTCCCCTCCCAGTCGCCGCTGACGCCAAACCACTGCGCAGTGCCCCTGCACACATAACGGGCACACGGCTGGCACCCGCCTGCTCCCCGGCCCCCACATGCTGCCATCCCACCCACAGCGTGATTTGGGTTGGAGTGTCTCAGCTCAGCACACAGCAGGGCGAGTTTTGACCTGGTTACAGGTCAGAGAAGGGATGCTGCAGAGAGGTCACTGGGCCCTTGTTTCTCTTGGGAGAGGTGACTCCATCAGGACTCACACCTTGTGCAGGACAGAGCATCAGCTCTGGGCATCAGCAGACATCCTGCTCATGGTGCCTGTGAAGGTCCTACAGAAACTGGGCTGAGAAGTTTCTCCCATACACTGAGCAAGGGGGTGAACTAACACTAAACGATTCTGCTGCTAGGTTATCCCCAGGCAAACACCAGAGAGACAAAGCAGAGCCACACCAAACCCTCCCAGGCTGTGTCTCTCCATGCCCATCCACGTCCTCTGCCGCTGCCCACAGCCCCCACAGCCCAGCAGGGCCCCTGGGCTGAGCCAGCCCCCGTCTCCCCGCTGCCCCCCGCCCGCACTTGCGGATGCTCTGGGACAGGGACGTCTGCCGGAGGAAGCCAGGCCGCTGCTCCGGGCCCTCGCCTCCCTTCGAGCGCTGCTCCTGCAGGCTCTTGCTCTTTCTGTAGATGGGGACCTTGGAGGGCTGGAAGGCAGAGCAGGGCGTTAGGGACAGCGTGGCACTGGGAGCTCCCCCAGGCACCAGCCCCTCAAGCCCTGTGTGGGGTGAGTGCAGCTGCCCGGCGCTCACCTCCTTGCGGGCGCCATCCTCCTCTGCCTCCCGAGGGGGGATGATGATGGAGAGGTTGGGGGGCTTCTTGCTCTGCAGGCGGCTGCTGCTGGAGTGGCTGCCGCCGTTCCTGTCGCCGGCTGACATCTTGGGCCGGCAGCAGTTGGCAGGCTGGCAGAGACAGAGTCAGTGAGAGGGGAAAAGCTTTCACCTCAGCCCTGAGCTCATGTGTGGAGAGAGGCTGGGTCCTGGCAGGAGATGGGGCCTCACCAGCGGGATCCCACCAGCCTCAATCCCCTACACTGCAGCTGTGCTACTGATCATCATCATCATCATCAGCCCTGACACCCACATCCCCTCCCTGGGTTTGGGTGGACAGTGAGCTCCATCTCCCCCTCATTCCCAGTGCCCTGGGACCACCCTGCTGGGAGCAGAGCAAGGGATGGCAGGAGCGATGGGGTCAGGACATCCCATCACCTCTGCCTGTGCCTGGACAGGGCATCCAGGATGCACACGCTGTCAGCATGAGCCTGATCAGTTCAGCACGTGCCCACACGTGAGGGGAATCCCTGTGAGCCCTGGCTGAACCCACAGCACACAGCTGCAGCTCTCAGACACAGCAGCACCAGCCCCGATGATTTGGCACAGCGAGGGAGCTGGGGGGAGATTGCAGGTGCTCCTGTGGGGGCTGTGAAGGGCTCACCTTGCCCATGCAGGGCAGGGTGGGAAGGGAGGAGATGCAGCCAGGAAGGAGACACAGGCAAAGCCTGAAAACACCCGAGTCACATCCCCACCTGCACCACAGTCCCCACGCTAGGGACAGCTCCTGCTGCAGCGAGAGGGGCTGGGGCAGCCCGTGGAGGGGAGATGGGAGATGCTCCCCTCTGGCACATGCAGCACACACCAGACTGAGAGACTGAATCTCCCCAGCACCATGTGCAAGGAGGGGGAAGCTTAATGACCAAGAGGTGCTCAATTCCTCAGCAATCTCCTCCCAAGGTTCCTCACAGCCTGGCAATACCTCACAGAGAAGGTAATTCTATCTGAGCACAAGGGAGTGAGTCCTAGATTCTATTAGGGACTATGTGGGCTCTCCAATGAAGGTTCAGCCCCTCTTTGGCCTCTCCACATCCCCCCAGCCATATGCCAGCACCCAGGGGACTCTCAGAAGTCTTGTGAACATCCCTTGTCACCCTGGCAGAGCCACAGCCACAGGGACACAGCTACCTGCCAGGCTCAGCCCATGCAGCCCACACTGCACCCTGCCACGGGACCTGCTCCCAAGGGGAGGTGGAAGCTGGCCCTTTCCACCAAGGGGGACAGCAGAGTCTCCTGGGGAGACCAGGCATCCTGCTGGGGCTCCTCAGCTGCTGCCTACATCAGAGCCAAGCTCAGAGTCCAACAGTGCCACTGGCTGCAAAACCCCAGAGTGATCCATGGGCCTGGCTGCTCTCTCTGCCCAGGATCCCTCCGTCCAGCCTTGTACGGCTCCACTCTCCTCAGGTAACAGTCCTTGGGCAATGAGCTGAGTGACTGGGACCCCACCATCCCTTGGCAGCCCACCCCCAGAGCAGGAGTTGGGCACAGGGGCACTTTTCTAACTCCCTCAGCACTCTGAGTCCCAAGCATGACCCTCCCCTCAGACTCCATCACAAGCAAAGCCTGGTCTTAAGAGTGTGGGGCACCCATGAGACCAGTTCCCTGGGGGTGTGGGAGCCTGAAGATGGTGGCACTAGAGTTGGGCCAGGTGACAGCCTGTGCTCCTGCTTGTCCTTGCATGAAAATGGTGCTGGGCTTCTTTTCAGCAGGGCTGGATGAGGTTACTGTGGGGCAGGGACGGGGTGAGATGCTGGAGATGTGGCAGAAGGACTGCTGGATGTCACCCTAACAGCGGCTTCAGTAAGACCCCTCCATGAAGGAGCATCAGCAGTTGGGCAGGATCCTCATTCCCAAATTAACCCTACTCCTCTCTGGCCTTGGCAATGAATCAGTTGGTGGTGGGGATCCAGATGGGAAGATGTGAGGAAGTCACCGCACAAACACCAGTAGGCCCAGCTGGGAGCAACCAACCCCCAGATTCCTCCTGGGAGGCTCAGCCAGTGTTGGTTCCTACCTCATAAGAGTGGCAGAGATCCTGTGCAGCGTGTCTCAATGGCAAATCCCTGCTGTGGCCTTCCTCTTCCTCCTCCGTCCTTCACACACCAGGAGCACCGAGCCACAGCAGAACTCCTCCTGCCTCGCCTGCTGGAGAGAGAGGCTGCAATGAAAAGCCACGCATGAGAAAGCAGCTGAGGGCTGCAGGAGCAGCTGGCTGTAGGGAGTGCTGAGCTCAAGGTTCCTTAAACCCTGGGGCCAGGGCTGCTGGTGGCTGGACACCAGGCACATGGCCCAGCCCCTGGCACAGGGCTGCAGATGGAGGGAAAGCTGCAGTCTGGGACCATGCACCTCGCTCTGGGGCAGGGGAACCACACAGGACAGGGAGTGTTCACCTGCTGCTGCCAGGCAAAGCTGTTGGAGACACTCACAGAGCATAAAGTGGCATGAGGTGGCAGTGTTCAATAGCTGCCAGGCTGGGAGAATGCCAGTGGGGCAGCCCAGCCCCAGCAAGCAAAACTTTCCATCCTGCTGCTGAGCTGCAGACATTGTTTGTTTTCCTCCCAGGGCAGCCAGCAATGAGCTCAAGATACCAGCTGCACTGGAGAGCCAGGGATGGGAACACACCAGGGTTAGAGTAAACCCTGGGACACTCTCATCCTTCTCTGTCCCTGTGGAATGGCTGTCAGTGGTAGGGTCTGACACAGCCAGAAGCACAGAAATTGGAGCCAAACAAGGTACAAGAAGAGCTGGTGCTCTTGTACAGCCCCACTCTTACACCCTTGGCCTGACACCCCATGCCTAATTGCTCCCATCACACCACAAGCAGCCCTTGGCAAGGAGTTCCTGTGAAGGAAGGTTGTGAAGGAGGTTTGCAGCACATTTGAAAGCTAGGTCCCACTCCCCAAGCAGGGCAGGCAGAGGGAGCAGTGCAGCAGGCACAGCCCAGCAGGCATCCCAGCCACTTCATCTGCCATCTGGCACCGAGAGAGCACGAGGAGGTGGGGAGCAGCCCCTAGGGGGTAAAATCCCCCTGGCCACACAGGCTGGGCACAGCAGCCACCCCCTAAGCACAGATCTGGACCTGCAAGGAGTTGTAAACTGTGCCAGCTGAAGACATCCCCTGTTCTCCAGCTCCTCATGTTTTTGGCACTGGCACCAAACCCCTTCAGCCCTGGTCCTGCTCTCACCCAGCACATTCCGCTTGAGAATGGGCCCTCTGGGTCCCCTTTGTCCCCTCAGCTGGTCCCCAGATGCTGGGGGTGCACATGGTGACTCTGCTCTGGGGACAGGAAAGCAGAGGTGACAGCCCTGCCCTGGGGACAAGGTGGTGACAGCAGTGGGGAGGGAGGGGTGATGGACACAGCTCTGGCAGCCGCAAGCACTTCCCCAGCCTGTTAGGAGATGTGTTTCCAGCTGGGAGACAACTCCCAGCACAGCACAGAGTCACTTTGGGTGGGAAAGATCTCCAGGGAAAGAGAAAACTGCACTGGGGACACTGCCATCACCCACGGAGGGGGCACAAAGGGGCAGGGGAGAGAAGGGGGGGCTAAGCCAGTCAGGTTGATAGGAAGATCCCCCACTGCTATCACCAGCTTCTCAAAGCTGCCACGTTCACTGAAGCTCACTCAAGCAGTGAGGGACCCTGCTCTTGTCCCAGTGACAAGCAGGTGAAGCCCCTTCCCCCCTTTAGAGGGCAGGTGGTGTCTTGGGGTCACTGGTGAGCAACTGGGATGAGGTTTTAGTCTTTAACAAGGTGAGACACAGGAAGGGTGACCAGAGTTGGCTTCCAGCCCCAGCCTGGGCTGAATCATGATAGATACTGACCCAGGGAGCACACCCAAGGAAGAAAGAGATGGAAAAAGTGACCCAGCTCCTTGCAGTCGCTGTGGGACACACCAGGATGCTCTGAGCAACACACAGGCACTGGCAGCAAGGCCAAGAGGCAACCTGCAGAGCAGAGCTGGGGACAACCGATCACAACCGTCATATGAGGCACCAGAGACAACCCTGCAGAGCAGCCCTGGTCAGGGGGGATGTACACAGCACAAAGGGGGTGCACAGAGGCTCCCAGAAGCATCAGGATAAGTCTCTCTGAGTTTGTTGGTGGCAGGGGACACATCACCAGCGCTGGAATAAAAGCACACGGGGCCAGGGCAGTTAAGTGGAGAAAAGAGCTCTGAGGCATGCCCCAGAGACTGGGGCCACACCAGCACCACCCATCACCCCCCTCACCCTGAGCAGGATGAGCCCCTGCTCTTCCTCCTCCATCTCCATACAGCAGTGACCCCTGGGCAGCCACCCCCAGGCTCACACCCAGGGGAACATTAGGCAGCAGCTGCCCATCAATGATTCAGGAGCTCATTAAAGGCCTCTCTCAAGGCTGGAGCCTCGGTAAAAGTTGCTCCTGGTTATTAAGAGTCCTGACAGGAAACTCAATGAGTCCAATGGCTCTGGGCATGGAGTCCCTGGGGACTCACACCCCAGCAGAGGGGCCCTGAGCCCAGCACCAGCACCTTCTGAAAGGCTTTTCACCCTTGTCCAGTCTCAGGTTTCAGAGGCAGAGCAGGAGCCCAGCACAAACAGCTCTTGAAAGGAAAATATATTACTGTGACAAAATAAAGGGGAAAAATACTTCTGGGCTGGGAAACTAAATAGCTTGATGTTTCTTTTCCTTCTCAGATAGATGTGTGTGCCTCAGTCCCTCGTGGGCCCACCCCGACAGGGAGACGGGGGCTCTGCCTGCTGCCTCCCTCCTCTCAGCTTCTACTTCTTCATTCTTTTTAGTACTTTTTAGGCTGTTTTTCAAAGGACAAAATACACTTCACAGCAGTGCTGTAGGAACCTGCCTGTCTCCTTGGGACTGCACATCCCCATGCAGCCCCGTGCCCGTGGCACAGAACCCCCCAGCCCACACACACGCAGCCATTTCGCACCCTGGCTCCACCATACCAGGCTGATTTTTTTCCTCCCCCCCACCACAGAGAAGGCAACTCCATCTTTTCCCTATGTGCCAACCTCACCACAACGGGACCACACGATGCAAGGTTTCACTCTGAGTCCTGCTTTGCTGTGTGTCAGGAGGTATTTTAAGCTGCCTTTTCCTTCTCCCACAGCACTGAGCACATGTAAGCACTGGCACCACAGCTTTAATCGCTGTCTCCAGCTGCTGGGGTGCCCCGTGGGTGCCCGTGTGTGCAGGCAGCTGGCACACACCTCACCCACGCCGACATTGGGAAATCCTCCCCATGTGCTCGTCAGGCAGGACATTGGGCAATCCCAGCGAGCTGGGGCCATGTGGCACACCCTGGAAGGAAGCAGACGCCAGGGCAGATAAAGGGCTGTGGGCTGGGGGGGTTGCACTGGGTGTTGCTGATAAAGGGGTCTGTGGGGAGGGGAGCGAGGGCCGGGAGGGCACATGGCTGCTGGCAGCCCTGGGTGAGCTCCTCGCTGCAGGCCTGGCCCTGGGGATCTGCATGGAGAGGGAAGGATTCACCTGGAAGAGCCCAGGCAGAGGGTTTCCCACACCCCAGCCACAGCCTGCTTCCTACTCTCATTTTCACCAGCTCAACCACGCACCCTGTTCCTGGCAAAGCGAGTGCCAGCACTGAAGGCTTCCTGACCCACCTGGGTCCCTCTGTGCCACTGCCCCCCCATCCCACACCTCCCACTGCCCCTTCCACAGGGCCCCACACACCTTCCCAGCAGAATAACCCCCAACAGGCAGCACTGCAGTGTCTGGGGTAGGGGGTGCTGCTGGAGGAACCCCCCAGCCCGCTGGGCCTGTCCTCGGGCTGGAGCCTGAGCCAAGGGGGGAACAGGCACGTGGAGGCTTTGAGTCACCCCAACAGCTTTGGAAAGAGCAAAGGGCAAAAGTGTCCAGAGGTGACAGTGCAGAGGAGGTGGGCTGCTCCCCACAGCACCTCAGGTAGGGCTGCAGCACTCTCCAGAGCCAAGGAAAGCTCTTTTCCAGGCACTGCACAGATTCCTCAGGCCACGAGGATTGATTTAACTTGGTTTTATCCAAGATTTGAGTAATTAGAGCTACTCCAATTCCTCATTAGCTTGGCTGAAACACAGGGGCTGTGGGCATAATGATGTAAATGCTTCAGCCCCTGCTGCACCTTCTGGAAGGAGCTGAGGGGTCCCAGGTCGCTGTTTCCCTAAGGCAAGGGGTCAGCCTGCCTGCAGGCCACCCCCTGCCATCCCCACACTGCAGGGCATCAGCAAAATCATTCTCACTTCCCTCTTTAGAGCAGAATTCTTGGTGCAAGAGGACAATGCAGGAGGACATTTCTTCCTCCAGCTCCTTCCACAAAACATTCTGGCAGTAACTCGTGACATGAGGGCTCAAGTCAGACTCCCAGCCCTCCCCAGTCTGCTGCTGCCTGTTTCAGAGAGCACTGAGCTGGGAGAAATGCCCCAGATTTGCAGAGGCTCTCCTTGCTGTGAGCTCTCAGCATCCCTGTGCCATGTGGGATTTGGCAGCAGGATCCAGTGCTCAGCCCCATGCACAAACCAACTCATCCCAGGCACAGGATGAGCCCTGGGCAGGACGAGCCCCTCAGCTAAAGCTCCCTATCTCTGGGAACAGGCTCCTTATCTCAAGGTGGCGTTTCAAGGGCTGCTCACCCCACTGGTCCTCTGTGCAAAGGGAGGGACATCAGCAGCCTCCTGGGACCTCCCTGGGGCCAGCAGCTCCCTGAGGAGAGGTGACAAGGATGGATGACTGTGGCACCTCTGCAGATAGGGGGCTGGGGGGCTGCTCCTCAGACATGCCAGAGACTGCTCCCTGCCCACCCCTCCCTCCTTTAAAGCACCAGCAGTCAAATATGGGCCACCTGGCTGCATTCCCTTTGCCCTGATTGCCACGAGGCCAGAAGCACCCGGGTCTACACCCTGTGGAGGAAAGCCTGGCTGTGAGCAGCTCATTCCCATCCAAGGCAGCGCACAGAGGTGATCCTACACACTCACTGATGCCTACAGAAACCATCCCATGCTCTCAACCCCACCTCAGCACAGCCATGGATCTGTGCCAGCAATGCACTTAGCAGCCTCTCGCCTGCAAAGAGCTGCTGGTGGGGTCTCCCCCACCATCTTCATCCTCCTCCTTCCCAACACCCTCCCACCCAGGGGTGCTCTGCCTTCAGGGAAGCCACACGGCTCACTGCAGGGGCTGGTCATGCTGATTTTGAAGGAGCTGAGCCTGTGCCTTTCCCAGCAGTGCTGGGACTGGGTTAAATCACCCCATGCCCAAGCTGACTTCAGCCTGGTTCTGGCCTCACCCATGGAAAGGCCTCACGCCAGTCCTGGCGAGACTGCCCTGCTCACAGCACACAGCAGGCGAGGGAAGGGCAGGACAGGGCAGTGCTGGGGATTCACTTTGGCTGCCCAGGAACAGCCCTTGGGCTGACACAGAGCAGGGCACTCCTAGCCCTGCCCCAGCATTCCTGCAGCAGATTTACAGGGATAACTAGGTGAAGCTCTGGCACCAGCTGCCTCTTGGGGAGCCAGGGCAGCCCCTCAATACTGGCAGCAGCCCCATGGTGTGGAATGAGAGCACCAGCCACATCTCCCCCACTCCAACCCGGTCTGTCACACAGAGGAATACATCAGGAATTACTATCTTTAAGCAAAAGGTTAATAACCCCCCCAACACCACTGCAAGGAGAGGCCCATTGGCCTGGGCTGTGCAGCACCCGTGCAGCCCTGTGCTCTGCTGCAGCCCCGGGGGTGTTGAGTGGGTGGGTTTGCACCCACACTCCCCCATCTCAGGCCATAGCCAAGTCCTGCACCAGTGGCTGCTCACACCCCCTGAGGCAACACGAAGCAGCTTTCACAGGAGACCTTCACACTGACTCATTTCACAGGTGAGGAAACTGAGGCACTGCAATACAAGCAGCTCCCTGTGTTCCCACAGCCCCTGCCCTGGCAGGCAGGGAGCTGTGCCCTTCCTGAGCAACTTGTAAGGACTGAACCAAAGGCCATACAACTGCCCCAGATTGAAGTCACTGGAGGATGGAGAAGGAGAGAAGAGCTCACATGCAAAACCCATCAATGGTTGATTTCTACAAGGGGTGCAGGCTGCTCCCCTGCCCTCCCAAAATGGTAGTTTGAGGGTTTGAGTCCCTGCCCTCTGCTCATCTAACATGACCAGCACTCTGCAATGCTGGACATCCCCAAGGCCAAGGGGAACACAAAGGCCTTGTGTGGTGGCCAAGCACAGGGGAGGGTTGGTCTTCTCCCCAAGGCATCCTCCCTAAGCCTGCTCCCACCCTAAACACCTCATGAAGAGAGCAACGACCAACCCAATGCTTTCCGTTCTGTAAGAAACAGGGATTCAGTGACAAAAAAGGCTACCAGGGCCGAGGGTTTCTTCCATACTCACACAGACACAGCTTTCAGCATTCGCTCTGAGGCTGAGAAACAACCATAACCCAAAGCTCCCAAATGACCACAACTCCTGGATCCTTGTAATTAAAATGGACTGTGGCCATTCCCCCTCACAGGGGCTCGTCACGTTACCAGGCATGGCCCAGCCCAAACGGACAGTGGGGATCTGCAGGCCTTAGAGAAAAGCTCTTCACGAGAAGAGTGTATCATCCCATCACTTGTGGGCTCAGACAGATTTAAGTTGACCTTATCAACACTTATAAATCCTTAAAAGGGTGGGTGTCAGGAGGATGGGGGGACACTTTTGTCTGTAGTGGCCAGTGACAGGACAAGGGGTGATAGACATAAGCTGGAACACAACCAGTTCCCCTGAAACATGAGGAGAAGCTCCTTTGGTGCTGAGGTGAGGGAGCCCTGGCCCAGGCTGCCCAGGGAGGGTGTGGAGGCTCCTTCTCAGGAGGTTTCCAACCCCACCTGGACACGTTCCTGTGCCCCTGCTGGAGGGGAACCTGCTGTAGCAGGGGCTGAGGCTGGATGAGCTCTGCAGGGCCCTTCCAGCCCTCACCACTCTGGGATTCTAATTAGTTTTCAGCCTTCACTGATCAAGTCCTTTGGTTGAGACCGCTGTCAGCACCAAGCCCACACTCGCTCCTCAAGGCTCAGAGTCCTGCAGGGCTCCCAGTGCCCGTGGGAAACATGAAAACATCTCAGGGCCCCTGTGCTGCCCTCACAGCAGGCAAGAGACAGCAGGAGTAGGACAAACCTGTCCATGCAGAGCATAGCACGCTGCATTTGTGCTTTAAGATGTGGGATAAGGGCTCTCACCACCAACCTCCTTCACAACAACCCCCTGGCTGGTTCTCCATCACTTGTCCCTGCTTTCTGTGATGCCAAATGCTGTTTTGGCTCCAAGCTCATCCCAAGGGTTGTTTTCAGATGAAGAACAACCTAAGAGAAGGAATACAGGTTTATTTGGAGGACCTCTCAGCTTCACTGTAAGTTACACGGGAGTAGTACCAAAGGCATGGACCCAGAAGACAGCCACATGTTCACCTTTCAGTGCAGCCAAACACTGCAAAAGCCACCTGGATGCCTCGGATCCCTTAATGCACACCAAGGACTGCAGCCCCCCAAAGGAGATGACCCAGCCAACCTTCTTCCTTTCCAAACTCACATCTCTGTGCTTCACATCCCCAGCCTTCCAGCTGCTCTCCCAGCATCCGTGGTCCACTTTGGCAACACCACTTCCACACTTCGGGTACTCACACATGCATCCTACAGTGACAGTGAGCCCAGGCTCAGCCCCACCTTGCACAATTTGTCCCAGGGCAGCTATTTCAGTGTCAAACCCCACTCCCCTTTCGCTGTGGTTTAACCTTTCACGCCTTAGGGCTCACAGCACCTCCAAGTGCAGTTTTAAGCTCAGCTGCAGCAATGCCTGAGAAACCAGGGGAAGTGGGAAGGCGACATGGGCTTGCTTTGGTCCCTGGCTTTCCAGCACGCGAGAGCAAAACAGGCAGGAGCCACTCTCCAGATGAGCAATAAGTCAGAGATGTTGCTCACCCTGTTAATTGCAAAGGAGCTCTGAATGGCAGAGCCCGGGTGCAGCAGATGGGAAAGCCACTTGCAAAGCCCGCGGTGCCGGGGGCAGAGCAGGCAGAGGTGCCTCTGGTTTCTCCCAGGCACGGCTGCAGTTGAACCCTCCAGCTCCTTCCACAGGTGGGACCTTTTCAAGCTGGTTATTTCCAACTTTGGAAACTGCCAGGAGCCAAAGGATCCTTCTTTAGAGGGAGCTGGGTGGTATTTCCCCCACTCAGGACAGCCGTGAGACTGTGATGGTTGAGCTCCTCAAGCCTCCAGCCTGGCTGATGTGCTGTGAGCCTGGGGTACGATGAGCTCAGCCTGGAAATCCCCAGGAGTGACCCTCCCGGAGTAGGGCACACACACACACACAGAGACACACACATAGAGACACAGGAGAACATTCCAGCTGGCTGGAGCCTGACGGTGGGTGCTGGTGAAGAGGGCAGGCACTTCCTCATGCTGCAGNAACGTTCCGGCTGGCTGGAGCCTGACGGTGGGAAGGGTGACGCCGTGCTGGTGAAGAGGGCAGGCACTTCCTCATGCTGCAGGGACTCAGTGGCGATAAAGTGGCCTCTCAGGTCCCCTTCGCCCTTGCAGAGCGTGGGCACAGGGTGCTGAGCGAGGCCCTGCAGTGCTCGGAGCACTGTAGGCACCACAACCCAGCCGGGGATGAGCCCGGAGTGACAGGCTCTGCCCCATCCTAGCGAGGCAGGGCTGTGGTAAAGCCCAGCCTCACCTCTCTGTCCCCAAAAGAGACAAGAGCAACAAAATCAACTGGCTGACCCATCCGTGCCCGGCGTTCCTCTGCTGGCTGCGGAACGCACACGGGGCCGTGGGATGCTCTGCCCGGGCCGGGAGTGTTTGCTGCGGGCTGGCGCTCACACAGCACGTGTGAGTGTGCCCCAGCCTTCCTCCCAACACACCCGCAAACCCGCAACCACAACAACAAAGCCCCGGCGGGACGGGAAGGCGAAGAGATGCTCGGAGGCAGGGACCGGGAGTCTCCAACGGCCGGCACGTGGGGGCTGCGGCTGCCAAGGGCCCCGCCAGCCCGGGATGGGGAACTCCCCCAGACACAACCAAAACGTGTGTGTGCGCTGCAGCCCGGGCAGGGGGACCCCAGCACAGCCCCAGCACAGCCC
>WBNH01007294.1:0-57526 GCA_013401255.1 Urocolius indicus
CCCGTGCCCGCGGCCTCGCACCCACGTGGGGGAGCGGAGCGCGTGGCGAGCCCGCCAGAGGCGCCGGCGGGGGGGGGGGCGCGGGGAGTGTCCGGGCGCACGTGGCCGCGGGCCGTGTGTCCCCGCGCAAAATGGAGGCGTCCGTGCGTGCGGGGGGTGCCGGAGGTTCCTCTGCTCCCGGCCCTCCGGGGGAACGGCGGCGTGGGAACGGCGTGGTGGGCTGGAAAACTTAAGCAACGCGGTCCTGGCCGTGTTTGGGGCGGCGTGAGGGGTTTGACAGGACGGCTGGTAGTGCCGACGGTCACCTGGGTCGTTTTTCTAGGGGATGTTGTTGATGGGACTCGTGTGTGTGTGTGTTTCAACAACAGGTCGTGCGAGTTC
Source organism: Urocolius indicus (assembly GCA_013401255.1). Taxonomy (NCBI): domain Eukaryota; kingdom Metazoa; phylum Chordata; class Aves; order Coliiformes; family Coliidae; genus Urocolius; species Urocolius indicus. The sequence continues at coordinate 382 of WBNH01007294.1, forward strand.
TCAGCTGTGTCTGTGTAAACCTGTAATGCATCCCACCCGGGAAACTTGGCTGAAAACAAAGAAATCGAAGCATAAATAGGTGAAACGCGTTTGCGCTGGGCAAAGTCATTAGTAGGACGCAGCTCTGCATAAAGAGGAATAGATTTCGTGTGCACGTGTTGTCCTGAGCATGTGGAATTGAGCAGCACTCTGATTAAGCTGGGATCCCCGAAGTGCATCGGTGTGGTGCCAGCAGTCGATGTGTGGCTGAGGAAGTAACTTGCTAACTGCAGTGTTACTTTAGACGATCTTTTGGGAAGGCAGAGTGCTGCATGGAAGCAATCTTCCTACCTCAGCATTTCCCACGATGCACGTGTCAGAGCGATCCTCTGCCACCTTGAGGTGGGGGGAGGGGTGTGGGGAAGAGGGAGTTTAAGAAGGAAAAAGTTTTACTATCCTTGTTGTTTTGGCAAATGGGCCTCTCAGGAAGCACCTTGTGTGAAGCAGGAGCCGGGTACTTGGTTATTCTTTGCTTACGGACCTTTTCTATTTTGAGATGATTGTTTTTGCCCTGTGAGGAGCACAGCAGTTCCTCCCCAGTGACACTTTAAGCCAGCGTCCCCTGGAAAGGCTGGTCAGACACAGAGTTTCGGTGTCTCTCCTGAGAGGAGCGTGGAGCAGTGGCAGTGTGCTGTGCCAGGACTGGAGAGCACAGAGGGGCTTTGGCATGCCCAGCAGTACCCATTTACCTCCTGGCTCTCACATGCCTTTTCAAGAACTATTGTGGCTTCGCTATGAAAAGAGTATTTTGTGGCTCAGTGTGGTAGCGAAACAGAGAAAGTCAGGCCGTTTGTGTAGCAGTGTGAGGAGTGCTGCAGATAACAGTGTCACTTTCCAGCTCGAAAACTCTTTTGTGTGTGGGGGGGACAGTACTTGCGACATTACCCAGGTGTCTGCTCCCATGGTACTGGCTGGGTTTGTTCTCTCTGTGAGCAGATTGCAGTTTAAAGCTATTCCCCTGCTCTGGAAAGGTGCACATTATTTGACTGGTGAGTTAGCAGTTCAAAGCTTTATGGTGCTCAGAAATAGCTTGTGTTTTTGGTTAGGCTGCAGCAGGTTTTTCTGAGCACAGGGTGTTGAACTTGCAATTTAAAAGAGGTGGATTGTTGATTCCAGTTCTGCAGCATACCTGCTGTGTGGCATGGGCCTGCTCCTCTTCTGGCAGCCTTACCTCTGCACACCAAACGGGGCCTTTAGCTAGAGAGGCTTTTGGGAAGTAAGTGCTGGCAAGTTTAAACCCCGTGTCTCCTCGGGGAGTGAGGATTACTTAGCAAGCAATGCCTGTCATGCAGACTTGAAGTACGGCTTGTAAGGTAGGGAAGACATTGTTCACTTGGGCGTGTTGGCTTGGATATCATTACAACTGTAGCTTCTTTAGCCCCACCCAAATATGACATTGCTTGTTAGGCAGGAACTTATTTCTCAAAAACCATTTTAAAATGGTCATCTTTTGCTGTACAAGACATCTCAGAGTTGGGAGCCAGCCTTGCTGGTTTGCTCAGTGCTTCTTTCCTACATGTTTTGTCACAAAAATCGTGTAGCAAAGGAGTAAGGAGTGTTTGTGCAGAGCTTTTTTAAGACTAAACAAGATTTCCAGATGAGTGGAGAAGAAAACTGTGTTTAAGATCCTTCAGGTGTCTCAGTGAAGAAGATAATGCCCGTGGGAAGTTGCTAGTTTAAAAGCAAGCTTTCAGAAGGCACAGAGAGGGAGGGAAGGAGGCTGGTTCAGTGGCATGGTGTATCCTTAAGCTATTTTGGGTAAGGGCAGAGGGGAGCAAATCTTTGTGCGGGAGCGTGTGCTGGGCTGTGAGGAGTGGTGTGGGTGAGCACAGGCTGGGGCAGCGCCCAGCACCCGCCGTACTTCAACCCGCAGCGGGGTTGAAGCAGAGTGGATGTCACAGGGATGTGGGTCTAGCTTGGTGATGCTGCTTTCGTTTTGGTGCACATCAAATTCAAAAGCACTTGCTTTACCTGAAAAGCACCTTTCAGGGGAGGAAAACAAAATAATGAAGAATCTTGCTCAGTTGGATCCTTCTTTGAAAGTTAATGCTGTCATTTTAACGTGGCTTATTAATGCATTGTGTGCTCTGACGTGTTTGGTTTCCTGCAGGATTGTAGGAAGAGTGTACGCTTGTACAAAATACAGTTTGATTGAAGGGCAGCCTAAAAATGTCAATAAGAAGAGTGAGTGGTCTACAGTGCCTTTTTGATAAAGGTACAGCTTCTCAGATTACCTGGTCACGAGACTGGAAGACAACCTTTTGTTCCAGCTTAGCTTGGATTCTGTTTCAGGGTGGGTATCTGTCATGGAGCAGCTCCCCATTCCGTTGGTGTCTCCCCTCCTGTTTCAGGGATAAGGCGCATTGGCAGGAGGCCTGATCAGCAGCAGCAGCAGCAGGGTGAAGGCAAGCCCATCGACAGGAGACCCGAGAGACGACCTCCCCGCGAGCGCCGATTTGATAAACCTGCTGAGGAGAAAGGGGAAGGAGGAGAGTTTTCTGTTGATAAGTAAGAATGTTGTCTTGCTTGGCAAAGAGCTTTCCTCTAAGGGGAAGGGGCTGTCCTGCCTTTTGCTACAAAGTTAAAAACAAAACAGCTGACTGAATCAAAGTTAAATTGATGGCATTAGGTTTTTGTCAGTCCCACGAATAGCACAGATCACGCAGACCTTAACATTTTTCTACTCTTTTTCCATAACTTGCTTTACAAACTGGACACAGGTTTTAGGCTGGGAGTGGTCTGACATGAACAATTTCATTAGTATAACTGAAAATGCAGTTTCCATCATTAAGACATCCACCACATCTCTGAGCTCAGGAAAGGAGCTCAGGTGTAGCTGTTAAAGCTGTTGCTTAAATCCATAGAGCTGACTTCATGCCAGGGAAAGTTTTACCTGTGTAGGTGTTTACACCATGGCTGCAGTGGCTTCAAATCTGGAAGTGGTGAGGCCAGCTTACACCTAGGCAAGATTTAAAGTGTCTGCAGTATCACAAGGGATCCAGAATTCACGTATTCTGAAAGTAATGTTCAAGTATTAAAAGTCAAAATCCTTTTAAATAAGTTGGGTGAATCCAGTTAAATTGAAGTTGTAGCACCAGCTGGTTATGTAACACGGTCCAGACACTGTGTTTTGGAATTTAGTGCCAGAAGAGACAAACAGGAACCCTTCTGAGCTTTTGTTTCCAGACTTTGAAATGTGGGCCTTACATATGTAGAGGGTTTGTAATCATTTGAAGTGAGAGCCTCGACACAGTTACAAACAGTAATCACCAAAGGGGAAATAAATAACAAAAAAGATCAAACCTTAAAAGCCGTACTGTGGGTGTTTGGAGGGGAAACATTCACCTTTGGCTGTTCCGTGCCAGACCCATTCTTGACCGACCGATGCGTGGCCGTGGTGGACTTGGAAGAGGCCGTGGCCGTGGTCGTGGCATGGGCAGAGGAGATGGGTTTGACTCTCGTGGCAAACGGGAATTTGACAGACATAGTGGCAGCGATAGATCGTAAGTCTTTAACTTTTCCTATTGAGCTTTTGGGGGAGGGAGGGGAGGGGGTTTAACCTTTCTGTACAATTAATACACTTGTAAAAAATTGTGTTTGAATTGGGGTGTCTGAACACTATAATGTTAACTCAGTTTTGTTAGTTCTGTTTCACATTCACATTTCAGTGGCCTAAAGCACGAGGACAAGCGTGGCGGCAGCGGATCACACAACTGGGGAACCGTCAAAGACGAGCTAACGTTAGTAACCTCATTGCTCACAAACCTGTTGGCAGCATGTTAAGGAATCCTGATTCTTACAGCTTGCAATATGTAAAGGTTTAGCTGTCCTTGTTGCCTTAGATTTTAGATTTTGACAGTTGGTTACACTATTAAAGCAGCTTTTGCAGAATGGGGAAAACTGGCCGTTTCTTGTAACGGAAGAGATGGCTGCACTGTTGAAACCAGGATTTGGGCAAATCTGGAGGGCGGGGGGGAGGGGTCTTTTGCTGGTTTTTGAACAATTAGCTGAAATTGAACCATTTAAAGAAAACAATTTAACTTTGGCCTTTTGGATCAGGTTAAGTGTGCTTTTTACAAGTTTTAGATTGAAAACAGTGTTTTAGTACCTAAGTTGGGTGTGTCGAGATGCAGCGGGAGGAAAGCCACAAGGAAGGTGGGAAGCAGGGACTTTAAAAGGCACAGAAAACACCAATCCTCAACCACATACTTCTTTCAAAATAGAGTAGGTTGTGTAAATGAACGGTAGAACTTAGTCATTAATCTTGTGTGGCTTTAAATAGAGATGAACTTTTAAAAAAACCCAACTCCAACCATGATGTAATTGCAGTGAATTGGATCAGTCAGCTGTAACTGAGGAAACGCCGGAGGGAGAGGAACATCCGCCTGCTGATTCGGAAAACAAGTGAGTACCACCCCTCTTCATCTTCTTAGATCCCTTCAAAGGTGGTGTTACTTTGCCTTTAACCCCTGGTATTTATTCTTGCTGCTGTTTTTGCTGAACTAGGCTTATATTTTCTTCAGTAGATCCAAAACAATCTACAGTGCTGCTGAAAGTGTCTCTTTAAAAACCACACTTGTGAAGCTGTTCATTGGTGTCACACAGGCTCTTGGGTCACTGTCAGCTTTAGTTATTAATAATCAGCTCTAATACGCTTAGGGTCTCAGGATTGCAACTCCTAAGTACCAAATCCAAAAGCATCTGTTCTCATAACTAGGCAAAATCACTGACCAAAAAAGGATGAAATGGTCTTCTGCCAGTGGAAGGCAACAGTTCTCAAAGTTAGTTTTTCAGAGCAACTGTTGAGACTGAGACTGCAGGAGAAAGGTTGTGTCTCATTCTCCACTTTCTGCCTACTCAGGCAGCTTCCAAAGAAGTTGACTTAATTGCTTGTGTTGCACTTGGACACTGTTACAGCAGCAGAAGCCAGTGACAAGATGAATGAAGGGGAGTGGAGCAGCGTGAGCAGATCCACACAGTGTAAGAACCTGATGCAGTTGTTACGGTAGTGATAGTATGTTTGAATAAGGAATGTTCTTCACGGTGGATTCAGATGAGAAGGCCAGACACATAGGAGAATTTTGTACTGCTTGTTTGCATGAGATTTAAAGTGGAGTTTGCTATAGCTGGATTTTCTCATTAATAACTTCGATTCATGGTAGGGAGGGTGCAATTGCTGCCTAGAAAGTAAGAAATGGATTTAGCTTAGCTAAAATAAGACTTGATGGTCTTGCTTCTCCAGGACTGTGGTGGTCCAAGATTAAGGTCATCTTGTGCACAGCAGTAGTAAGAGAACTTTTAAGGAATGACAGCTTGGGCATTGGTCAGACAATGCAAACTAGCTAGGCCTTAACTTGTACATATTGGCAATCTAGATAGATGAAATTTGTTGTGTCTGCAGTGTCTCCTGTATCTTTATTAGCAGCAGTGTCCTGGTGCTTGATCAGATACTGAGCCACCTGTGTGCACATTGAGCTGCCTGCAGACTTTATCAGGCTATTTGTGTGTCTTTTATTCTTCCCCAAAGCTGCAGAAAAGGTGTACCCTTCTCATTTCCAAGCGGAACACATCTGTGGTAAACCCATCAGGGATTGGTAGAGAAAAGCAGCTTCACACGGATGAGTAGTTTTCCAGTTGGCTGGTTTGGTGTGGATCTCTAACCAAAATGTTGCAGCAGAAGTGTAGGATGTTTTATTGCAGTAAAATGTGCAGAATGTCAAGGGGTAACATCTTTGCCTTGAACAATAAAAAGGCTCCTGAATATATGCCATGTCAAAAATAACTCTGTCCTACAGGGTGGGAAAGAACTGAAACACTGTAGTTTCAACAGACTCTCTGCATTGTTACGTCAGATGCAGTGTCTACAAAGTGAAGACTTTACTCTCAAGCTGAGGCTTTCATGATCTGTGCTGCACATGCATGGCACTGGTTTTCTGTCAATCGGAAATGTAGTTACATAAACACACTGAAAAATGACAAGGGGACTGGCTGCCTGTGTAGGGAGAACATGAGCTGTCACTGAGCATAGCAGTTGTGTTTTATTTAAAAATAGCTCTTTGGCAGAATGTAGAGGCACCAAAGATTTACAATGAGATGATGTATTAAACAAGTAACTTAAGCAGTATGCTGGTTTTTACAAGTTAGCTGTAAGTAAAAGTTTCCATTATCTGGGAAACTAATGATTGTCTTTGGGAAGCAGGCTGTCCAAAGGTAAGGAAATGGTAGCTTCTAAAAGAACTAACAAGCTTGAAAATTGTGGTAAGAACAAGCTCCCTCTCACTGCCCTGATTTGAGCCTTTGGCAGAGCAGCATCTCAGAAGGGGGTTATAAAGTTCCCAAGAAGCCCAACACAGCAGTTAGGCTTTCGTATTTGTAAAGAAAATTGTTGTGAGCGTGGAGAACAGATGGCATGGGTCAGGTATTTAACTTTGTGCTTTGCCGTGCTCACCACTTAGGTACTTAAAGGTGTCTGTCTGTGATTTTAGGGTGTTTTTAGCACTTTGGCTGAGGAGGTGAGTTTTCACTATGTTTTCTGAGTGGTGGAATTGAGGGGTTTTATAAATGCCTCTTAACTGCTAAACACTCAACAAACTTGATCTCTTTAATAAACTAGTGCTGGTCAACTACCAATTTTCAGCTTGTTGTACCTAGAATGTGAGTTCTAAGTCATGATCATAATATCCTTGAATTGACTACAGAGAGAATGAGGTTGAAGAAGTTAAGGAAGAAGGCCCTAAGGAAATGACCCTGGATGAGTGGAAAGCGATTCAAAGTAAGGATCGTGCGAAAGTGGAGTTCAACATCCGTAAACCAAACGAGGGTGCTGATGGGCAATGGAAAAAAGGATTTGTTCTTCACAAGTCAAAGAGTGAGGAGGTAAAGTGACTTCCAATATTTGCTGCTATCCAGACTGTATGGGTTTTTTTCCTATTGATACACACTTCGTGGAGTGGAAGCTCCATTCTTTGAGATGCTGACCTGTGACTAAATTTGCTCATCAAGTGAGAACAGTCTCTTTGTTGAGAAAGCAGAAGTTATGCAGTAGCACAGTGCTTGTTGTCACTCTGTACCTTTGGGCTGGTGTGAAGTGTGCTGTAGAGATGAATCTGGGATAGGAATGCTGCTGTGTCTAGACAGGGAGCTGGGGAAGGGCTGTTGCTAGGGAAGCAGTTTGGAAAAGTTGGCCAGCATCAAATCTACTTTTTTGGTGTGTTTTTGGGTTTTTTTTTAAGTGGCATTGTTTAGCACCTCTGTTAGTCTCCAGCAGTACACTGATGGTGGGGCTTGCTGTAGTGGCGCAAGAATGAGGAAATACCAGTTGTGCCTCTAATACTTTAATACCTGAACTGTGTGTCTAGGGGTAGAAGGAGGGGGTATCTTCTCCTTTTGTAATGTCACAAAGACGATTGTTCTCAAGGCTTTGGAGAAACCAGGTGGAATGCATTGGTTTGCTTCAGAGATGGTCGACATACTTACTGTAGGATTACTTCGAAATTGCAGTTTCTCAAGCACACTCATTCCAGTCACTGTGAAATGTTGATTGTTGCAAGATAGTGAGAGTGGCAAAGACAGAAAGGGAGGGAGTTGCCAGGAGCTCTGTTTTCCAATGCAGAGCTGCTTTAATCTTTTTTTTTTAACACTCTGTAATATCTTAAGTGGTGCACTGCTAATTGGTGGCCTGGAACATTGTATACCAGATAGTCTTGGCTCCCTTTGAAGTAACTAAATACTGTGTAATATGCTGATTGGTCTTCTAAGACCTATTTCTGCCTTCTCATGTACCTTGTCAGCTTTTTTTCTTGTAAGCTGGGGCTACAGTACAGGTGGGGAGGCACTATTCAGTACTTCCTGATGAAAACTCCATTTCTAATCTCATTGAATGCAGAATGAGTTTGACTTTGTGACAGTCATGCTGTTTTCTTTGCTTGCTGTGTGAGGTCGTTCCATCCTTTAAGTGATTGTGTCTTTTTATTTACCTTAAGCAAGACAGTGTTTGATGTGTTCATTAAATACTGTTTTCTCTGGCTTGTGTAGAAAAGAGAAATCAAGTTAGCTTTACTGTTGCAGTATAGAAGAGTATATTGGAACAGAAGTATGTGTATACTTTTGCTGAGATGTACTAAACCTGATGTCCTGCAAGTCCGAAGCAGATTTGATACTTAGTCAACTGAAGACAGTCTGAAACATCCCTGCATGTATGATGGTGTAAGAAGATGGTGGTGCTCTTGAGTAACTTAGAAGCTAGAGTGGTCCATACTGTATTTCCTATTTGAAAAATGAATTGGTAGTTGACTCGGAAAACCTCAGACAAAGCCAATCAAATAACTTTTCATGAAAGAAGTGACATTATTAGTACACTGTTCTATTTGATAGGTGTCAAAGAAATGAGTCAGATATTTTTAACACCGTGGCATGAGAAGCTAACAGCTCATTGCTGTATAAGCTCACAAGCGAGATATTAACAAAACTGCCTTAAATCTAAATGCCTTTAGGCAGCTTTTATTGTCAGACAGCAGGTATGTCTCCCTATTTCACTTACTCATTGTTCACTGAGCCCTTGGGAAGCAGCATGGGGGTTTTTGCAAAGCCTTAGAGCAGAATAGCTCTGTAAGGCAGGCGTCAGGGAAACTATCACTGCTGCTCCTTTGTGAGCGGGTTTAGAAGATGGAATGTTTGGAACTTAAAAGCAAAAGCTGCCAGTTACCTCCTGTTCTTGTCCTCTTGGACATAGTTATGAATCAGGAAATTAAGGTTGAGGTAAGATTTCTGTGGTTGTTAAGAACATAGTTGACATGTGGAAGTTCCTTGGTTTATAGGTAAATTCTGGGCTTCAGCCCCAAATCTTCCCTTATGGCTGACAAATCACAATGTGCCCCAGTGGACTCTTCTCAGAAATGTGGAGTGTGATGGGTACCTTCATTCCTGTAGCTTAGGAGCTACCTGGGAGTCTGTAGCAAAAGAGAGTACAAACATCTCCTACCATTCATCTGCCTGAGTCTTGTGAAAGAACTGTTATCTTCCTTCTCCTCCTCCGTGTGCGTGTGCTCTTCCCTGACGGCTGAAACACCTGACTCTTATCTGAGGTCTTTCCTTTCTTTCACATCTGCTGTGCAATTACCAGGAAGTGGTGCTCTATTGAAAATGAACTCTTAATCCTGTCTCAGGTTCTTGGTGGTCTGATGTGAAATCCGTGTGTATTGGCCGCCCTGGTCTAATGAGACTTTCCAGGAGATTGGGTTATGCCATAACACAGGGATCCTCTTTTTTACTTGTCGACAGATGGTGTAGTAGCTTGAATCTTTTTAAGTTGTTCTGTTACAACTGAACAAAAAAAAAAAACAAAAGGGAGAAGAAGTTACTTTGTGGAGAAATCTTAAAATGTGTTTGGAAAGTGAGATGTTAGTCTCCTGGAAAGCCAATCCACTGGGAGGTAGCTCAGGTGCTGCTCTCTGGGTCTGCCCTGCTGTGTCCCTTTCTTGTGCCTTGAGGCTTTCCTGCTAATCTCATCACTTCCTTGGAGGTTGCAGTGGGAGACCAAGAAAAGTGCTTTTTGGAAGAGAACAGTTCATCTCCTCAGATCTGGAGGAATGACTCTTGAGTCATGGCTATGCAGAGCCCTCTGCTCATTAACTGTACTTCAAACATCCCATCCTCTCACCTGCCCAGTGCTGAATGCAGTGTGCCTGGTGTCCTGAGGTGCTGCATGCCTGCTCTGTTCCTACAGCTTTCAGCAGCTTGTGCTAAGCTTTTTTTTTGTGTCCATCTGAGATTTCTCTTGTCTCCACACCTGTGGTGCAGCTCATCCTCTAATCATTCTGGGTGCCTGCACAGCTATTGATCTCATCTTTTTGCTGCTTCATGTGCTCAGTGACATCTGTACCCAGCAAATTCATGTGACCTTATTACCTGTTGTTTCTATATGTAGTTGAGTCTCATTTCTTCCTTTTGTTTTCTCCCTTTGTTCCTTTTGTCACTTTGGCGTGGACACACAACTTTCATCAGACAAAGGCGATGACAGAAATGCAGGGGAGTCTGCTGGAGTCAAATGAGGTACTTGATCCTTTATATCTAACTGGTAATACCTGTGTGTTAACATGAGCCTCTTCTGAAATGAAGGTCTCTATTAAGAAGCCACAAAAATAAAGAATATGAGTAGCTACAGTCTGGAGCACTTCTGTCCCTGCCTGTTGTCTAACTGTGCACCACATAGCACCCTTCATAACGAGTACCCTTGCTCCTAACTGAGCTGACTTCAAACCTTGTCATAAATGCTTCTGTTGTGAGTCCAGTTTTGGTTGTTGCTGTTGTTTTCCATCTCACTGTCTGCTTTGGCCCCTTTCTGTTAGTAGCTTGCCCTTCATTTTGAACAGCCTTCCCCAAGACCCATAAGCACAGCAGTGCCTTCAGGAAGCTGTCAGTTACTGTATCATGCCACTTTTGGGAGTTGCCAACATGTACAAATGAAATGCTTCCAAAGATGATGCAGAATAAGCAGTTTGTGTGGTATGTCTGTGGCTGCTGTCGCTCAAGTGATAGGAGAGTATGCTGAGACTCCTGGTGTTTTAAGTGAGCTTTGGTTACCTTGGATAAAGAAATCATAAGATTACGTGGAGAATTTGCTATTTGTTGGTTTACTGGTTAAACCAGAGTTAAGTTGTGTAAATATAATGGGTTTTGGTAGACTGTAGCATCTCTTTTTTTAGACAATAACAACAGTGGAGGGAAGGAAATGCTCAGAATTGTTGTACAAATTCACTGGTAGTACCTCTCACAAAAGGGAATGCCTTGTGGCTACCAGTGAGTGGAAAATACAGTCCCACTGCCCTTCAGTGGTCAAACCTGTAGTCAAAATATTAAGTAGTAGGAAAGGAATCAAAGCCATAACAAAAGGACAAAAGGATTTGTGTGCTGTTCTACCAGTTGTTGATGTGCTTCAACAGGAGTAGTTCCATATCAGGCTGAGATATGGAATGACTTTTCTCTGGAAGATGACTGCCTAGGCTAGGTGCTCAGGTTTAGAAAAGAGATCTTGGAGAGAAGGATGTGCACCTATAAAGTCAGGAGAGGGAAGGGACCAGTAGTTGATGGCATACATCCCAGTGAAGTATGTCACCAGTAAAGCAAATGGAGAGCTATTTCTCAGTGTGCCTAATGAAACTGCAATGCTGTGCAGCACAGGATATTGTAGAGACCAAACATGTAGGTGGATATGGTAACGGGGTATTAGATTGGGGTGGGGAGAAGCCTCCTTCTGGTTCTGTACACTGTGGTGCCAGTGACTGACTGGGGGAATCCCCAAAAGCAGCTTTCAGTCTTTTCACTGCAGACTTCCGTGTATCCACCGGCTTCCTTATGAGGGCTACACAAAGGGGAATTAAAGGGTATAGGTCTTAATTGCACTGTGTGTTGTCTTTGAAAGTCACTGTATTGTGTCACTGCACCACAAGAACAATCAGAGTTGGGAGACTTGAGCCTGCACGTGGCACTTCCGTAGGAAAAAACAAGCTGAGAATTGCTGTGCAAGAAGTTGAGGCTTTAAGGAGAGAAAGTGGTGTGTGGTGGTGTCTTTCCAAAACAGGATGGTCGGGCCTTGTACAGGCAGAGTGCTAACCAGATAAACCCTCGGTCTGATGCCCTGTAGTCAGGTTTACATTTGTGTGTCATCATAGGTGCTGAACACTGTGTGGGAAAATTCTTTGTACAAAGTAGTTTGAAGGTACTTGGTTGTGTTTGTGTTGAGTGTGTAACTGTAAAATGCTGGGGTGTGCTGCCTGGTGGCATTGGGCTTGGCGAGGCTCGGGGCTGGTGCTGAGGGCATGGGGACCCAGCCAGCCCCTGGGGACTGCTGCATCAGGGCAAAGTCTTGATTTCCAGGGTAATTAGTGAGGCTGGTTCTCTACTTTAGCATGAATGTTTGAAGTGCTTGTGTCTGAGCTGGGGATGCCTCCTGTGCTGTTCCTCACGGCCGATGCACACCAGGGAGGCATTCTTACCATCTCACTTGTTTTAAACAAGAGTTTAAAGTACTCATTGAGCAAAGTGAGGGTTGCCAAGTAAGTATTTAAAGAAAACAAAATGAATTGATGGAACCTGAAGATTTCTCAGGATGTGAAATGAGAGGAAAAACGTTAGAAAATGAGGTTCTGTGCTGGTTTGGTCGTAGTTTCTGAGGGAGCTTCAGAGCTTCCATGAGTTATGTTGGAAATGCAGAGTACCTTTGCTCAAGCACTTATTTGATGACCTATATGTGGTTTTGTGCTCTGCACAAGTGATATTACCTTGATTACTAACAACTCCTGCACTGCCTTGTAACTTGAGTCACTCAAGGTATCAGACACGAGTTTGGAGGTGAACACGCGTGCTGTGGTGGTAAGAGCATGACTGAAGGTGGAAAAGCTGCCCTGGTGATTTTCCTGACTGATGAAGCAACCCTCGTTTCAGGCTCATGCTGAGGACTCGGTAATGGATCATCACTTCCGCAAGCCAGCCAACGACATCACGTCCCAGCTGGAGATCAACTTTGGAGACCTGGGCCGCCCTGGCCGTGGCGGCAGAGGAGGACGGGGTGGCCGAGGGCGCGGGGGCAGGGCCAGCCGTGGAGGCAGGACTGACAAGGTAAGGAGCCACAGCCTCCCCCTGCAAAGGAGCTGAGCTTCAGTTGTTGGAGTTTTCATACAGGTAGTTTTCAGTGTCTTCCTTGTTTCTGGGGGAGTTGCTCTGATGACAAACATGGCATTTTTGAACCGAGTGCCTATTGTTACAAGCTAACTAGGTCACTCTTAGGACAAAAGTTTTCCCAGTGTTCTCCGTAAACACAAAAAAGGGAGCGTGAGGATTAATTTGGATTTTTTTTTTTTGGTAAAAAGTGCCCATCTTTGTATTTAAATCCCCCAATTTTTCCCTAATCTAGATGAACCTGCTTCTGCATGGGGATTGGACTAGATGATCACTTCCAACCCTACCATTCTATGATTCTGGGAAGTGACTCTTCAGCATGGACAGATCAGAATGTCCTGCTGTCCTGAGACACTTCTGCCCGTGCTGGCGCTGAGCTGGTTATTGTCAGGCACAGTCAAGATGGTGGAGCTGCATTAGGACCTGTTGGGGGTGACAGAGTGGTTTTATGCTGCATACTAGAGCTTGAGTTGGAGGATTTGAGAGTGATCATGTGGAAATAGAACTTACTGTTTCTTTTTCTAATCTGCAGTAATGGTTTTCCTCTTCAAGTCCTAAAGCCTTAAGGGAATACTCAGGATTAAGTGCAGAATGGGTCTGGGGAGGGAACATGTAAAGCTGAAAGTCCACAGTATAGCTACAGTAAAGATCTGTACGAGTTCAGTCTACGTGAAGGAAGCCACAGCACATAGACCAGACTTGCTCATTTCTTGTTCTGTCAAAGACAGTGATTTTGTTTTCACTTTCACACTGGATCAGTAGCTGGAAAGCTCTCTTCTGACACCAGTACAAACTAAGGAATAGAAATGAAGTGGTGGTAAATGGCAAATGTTGGCTCTTAGTTGTTTTGCTAATGTGGTATCTTGCTTCTTCAAGAATGTGTCATAAAGTGGTTGAAAACATCTCTGCAGCTGATTTTCTGTTGACTTTGTTTCTTTCCTTCCAGTTGGTGAAGGAGTTTGATGTGATCCACACACCTAACCAGGTTGGTGATCTGCTGGCAGTTTCATTCCCTCCCGTTGCAGGGAGTTAGGCTTTTTTGGCTTGCTTTCTGCTTTTGGTGATGAGCAACCAGAGGTACAAGGCTATAGGTTTAAGTCCCTGCTATTACTTTTTTTACTCTGGTTTGTGGGCTGAGAACTTCTGCAGTGTCTTTAGTCTTGCCTGTAAGTGTTGATACCATTTTTCTTGGAAAGTTTAAACCTCTTTGATAGATGAATGTGTTTATGGGGAACTCCACTATCCTGGCGCTTCATGCTCTTCTTCACTTTGAGGGATGTGGAAGAGTGTTCTAAAATACTTAGTTCTGGTGTAATTGCAGCACCGTTCTTCAGGTGTGCTGCTGAGCCGTCCAAAATACCCCTCTTGGGAAATACAAAGGAGATTCTTGGTTGGTGTGTCAATTTCTAGGGCTAGAGCGACACAAAGGCTCTTGTTAGCAGCAGCTAGTTTGTGACTGGGGCAAAATTCAACACATGAAACTTAATTTGTGCTGCAAACAGGCCTTTTGTGTAGCACTTGGCTCATGGCCCTCAGGGAGAACGGATGGTTACGTGTCCAGGCCCCCACGTAGGGATCTCTTTGAGATCAGCTGTATGCTGAGCCTGTGTTTGCTTGATGAACGGAAGGAGTGGGTCACACAGGAGGAGTTAAAAGGCAGTAGGGCTTGGTGCTGCCAAAGGTAATAACTTTCTGATGTTTCTTTTTCAGTCAAGTGCTTCTGCTCCTGATGTAGATGACCCAGAGGCTTTCCCAGCTCTGTCCTAAACTGGATGTCATAAGCCAACCCCGCCCTCACCGGGCCTTCCTCTCCGAGGCTTGCATGCTTAAGGATCCTAAACAACTAAGAAATTAAAAACAAACAAACAAACAAAAAAGAGACTGTCATTCATACCATTCACACCTAAAGACTGAATTTTATCTGTTTTGAAAATGAACTTCTCTCGCTACACAGAAGCAACAATATGGTAGTCAGTTTTGTATTTAGAAATGTAATGGTAGCAGGGATGTTTTCATAATTTTTTCAGAGATTATGCATTCTTCATGGATACTTTTTTGTATTGCTGCTTGAAAATATGCGTTTCCAAACTTGAAATATAGGTGTGAACAGTGTGTACCAGTTAAAAGCTTTCACTTCATTTGTGGTTTTTGGTTTTTTTAACTGAGGATTGTAGAGCTGTTCCCCGAGCTGCAGACTGGGTTGCAGTTATTGCACACGGATTTCCCTGCCCTTATTTCCTGAGGAGCAGGTTTTTATCAGCCCGTGGTCTTTTGGAATGTGTGAGGTTTTAGTTTGGCAGAGTGCTGGTGGTGTGTGGAATACTGACTCCTGCAGTACTTTTAGTTTTAATGCTTAATTTCAGACTCAGAAAAAGTCATGTTTGCATCTACATTTGATAGCTTGTTTACACAAAAACCTTTCTGCAGAGTTGATACCAGATACTTGAAAAAGATCCAAAGCACATTGGTTTAGAGTTCAGTACCTGTGGCTGCATCCAGGGGTGATGTGTGGGGGTAACGGGGCTCAACGGGTTTGTTAAAGTAATGGACGACACCTTTCACTTGCCCTCTGTACCTTTATTCCCTCCCTTCAGCACAACAAGATGCTTTGTTGGCAAAAAAAAGTTTCTAAATTAGCAGTGCTTATTTTTTTCTTCTGAGAGGGGACCCTGTAGGTTGGGGTCACCTTGCTGGAGCTGTGTGATGTGGAAGGTGGAGGCATTGCGCTGGGGTATGGCCAGACCCTGGGGTGGGCAGCAGATGTTGTCAGTGCCACTGACAACTGGAGCCCAGGGTGCTACCAGTGCCCTTGCACACCCTCAGTGCCCCTGCACTCCCATCAGTGCCACTGCACACTGTCAGCTCATCTGAGGCTGCTGTCATGGGCCAGGGCTGCAGGAGGGAGCTCTGGCTCACCCCTTCAGGCCAGGCCATGGCTGACTTTGCATCTCACACCAGTGAGACACAAATTCCCCCCCCACTTACCCTCCCCATCACAGCTCTGGGGTGGATGCAGCAGTGTTGGCGATCTGGCTGCCAAAGGAATGTTTTTCAGAGCGTGACTGTCACAAACCCTTTCTCCCCTCATAGCTGTTGTAATCCCTGTGACCAGGAGAGTGTTTCCACTTCAGTACACAAAAGGAGTTGAGAGAGGGTTTATTAGGGTTTTTATCTGCAGCATTTGTTAGGAGTCGAGAAGCAGGTTTCTGAATTGATGTAATGTTTTCTGCTTTGGACAGCTTATGACATGTTTGTAGTTTCTTATCTAGGTATGTAGAGAACAAAAGGTAACACCCTATTTTTTTAAAAGCTGTACAGAACAGGCAAAAAGTATTGGAGGCCTTTGAATATGAGCTATCAGACTCCTTAGTTGTGGTGTTTAGCTGGCTTGCTTGGTCTGAGCTGTTTTCTACAGAAGCTTTTGTTGCAAAGCACTGTTATGTCGTGGCAGTAGAGCTTTTAGTGCACTCACCTGTAGCTGGAGGAGGCTGTAGCCTGGTTGTGAGGAGGAGGCAGGTTTCCAAACAGGGAGGGCACGTCTCTCAGTTCCTCTGGGCTGACTCAAGCTGATCTTGGGCTGCTCAGTGGGGTAGCTCCTGTAGGCCCAGCACTGTATGCCTTCTCTTCCCTCTCCGTGCGTGGTTTGGTAGTTCCAGCATCATGGACACCTCACATAACACAGTTTTAAACAAACACCTTGATGCGCAGAAACACGCTTGGGGAGACACTTTCTAACACAGACCTTCCTGCCCTCATCCAAACTCTCTTTTGGCTCTTTCAGCTGCTACTTAGCTTTTCTTCCAGGTGACTTCTGGGCCAGCTGTTTGGGGGCTCTGCCAGCCAGGCTGTCAGCAGCTTTTCCTCCTACTCCTGTAGGGTGTAGGGCAGCTCCCCTGTGGCACTACTATGGCCTCTGAGCACAGCACAGTACTGGCAGCAGCCTGGCTGCTGTTCCCACAGCCATCCATCTGCCTCGGGCAGCCCCTTTGTGTCAGCAGCTACAACTGTGAACCTATATCGTTAATATTGGTGAATGTTAACTGAAATAAAGGTTTATTTTCATGGTCTTTCAATGAATGTCATGAAAACTCACGGAGCTGAATCTGCTCAGGTTCATAGTGTTTAATGCAGGCTCTGCCCTCTCCCGGGGCCAGGGACTGACTGGGCTCCCCAGAACCTGATATACAATTCAAGAGTTTGCTTTTTAGTAACACTTTCTATCCCCTTGCTCATTACTTGTGCTGTCACACCGAATGCAGAGCACTAGAGCTTTCAAAACCAGAACAGTTTGGAAAAGGTCAGCAGAAAGGATGGGAGACTGCAGGGAGATCTCATTAATGGTTACAGATATCTCAGTGGCGGGTGTCAGGAGCTTGGGGCGTGATTTTTCTGTGGTATCCAGTGACAGGACAAAGGGTAATGGGAAGAAGCTGGAACACAAAAAATTGCACTTAACCAAAAGGGAAAACTTTCAGTGTGAGGTGAGGGAGCCCTGGTCCCCAGGCTGCACAGGGAGGATGTGGAGGCTCCTTCCTTGGAGGTCTTCAAGACCCACCTGGACATGTTCCTGTGTGACCTGATCTAGGCTTCTGCAGAGGATTGGACTGGATGATCTTTAGAGGTCCCTTCCTACCCCCACTATGCTGTGATTCTTTTTTTTTAATAACCACAGGACGTGCCTAAAGCTGACAACTTGCAGCATCTGCTAACCTGCTGCTTCCTATAATCACTGTGAGGGCCACGATACCTTTGTTTGGTGCCCCTGCTGTGGTTCTACTGCGCCCGGTCACAGCCTCAGATGTGTTGGAGTGGGTGCTGGGAGAGAAAAGCCTTGTCTGGTAATGCTGTGGGGAAGTAACCTGACTTGGGAAAGTGATTCAGTGCCCCAGCTGGAACACTTTCAGGTAGGATTATAAATTTGGTCATTGTCCTACTAAGGATGCTACTTGTCAAGCTGGAGTCAGGTCTTTCAGGATACTCCACGTGGGAATTTGTCTGGAGAGCAGGGAGAGAGCACATTGTAGTGTTCTGTTGGCTATGTGGTGTAGTTCAAGGTCAATATGCAGAACAGCTGAATGACACAATAGTGCTTTTTGGTACTGGGCTTTTTCAACAGCTCTCTTTGGCAATAGGTGCCTAATTGGGTCGTTCACAGCTGACTTGAGGAACTCATTTGTCTGTGATGGCCAGCCAGAATCCTCTTGCCAGGGTGTCACCAGATGGGTGTGGGGAGCATGGAAATGGGGTTGTGTTGTTCTGGCTGCATGAGTTGAGTGAAAGGTTTGCTGTTGAGTGCCACCATGCCAGTGCTCACAGAAATGAGTAACATGTGTACCTGACAGGAGACAAAGCCTTGGAACCAGCTGCTGGACACACAAAGTGAAACTGCAGAGTTGGCACTTGGCAGGGGTGTTTTCTGTGTAGCTGAGTGTGAGTGATCTGGTTCAGAGGGGAGCAGTGCTTCCCTGCCCTCCCTCAGACTGCTTCCTTATGTTACTGTCAGGCCTGATGCTCCCTCATGGACAGCAGGAGCTGGAGCTGCTTCCCTCTGGGCTCCCTGCCACAGGGTGGGAGCTTGGCATTGTCCCCATACGTGTACTTGAGCTGTTTGGCTTTCACCCAGCAGGTGTTGGTGCAAAGGGCAGCAGAACACAGGAGGATGAGGGAGTGTTAGTTTATTGGGGCTTCTTTCATGGAGTAAAGGTAAATCGGATATGGGGGCTTTTCCTCTACAACCTGCAGGATTTCTGTTGCCTGCTGCAAAGGACAAGGAAGAAGCTTGCTTTGGGCCTTTCTCCTGAGAAAGCAACTGCAGATGTATGGCTCAGTGGCACTTGCAGGGCAGAAGTGGGGGGATGCAGGTCACAGCAGGATGGTCACTGCTGCTTATGGGCTTCCTCATGCAGCAGCCCCTGTACCAGTGAGTCCCAGTTTGCATCTGTCAGAGTCAGATGAAGATGCTGTGCAGATGGCTTATGGACTGCTGTTCAAAAGCTGTGCTCCTGTGCAAGGGCATCTTCCCCTGCTGTCCTTCAGCATGGAGGTCCTGGGCTGGTTTGGGAGTGGCAGTGAGGATGCAGACCAGTCCCAGAGTTGGAATGCTATCCCAAAATACAACTCAAACTTCTGGTAACTGCATGATAGGGCTGCATCGCAGAGCTGCTGCAAAGCCTCCTTGGGTGTTGGTTTTACTGAGAACCTGCAGGTCAAAAATCCTGCCAGCTTTGAGAGCCCTGTGCGAGGTGATGGTGGGGAGGGAGTGTCCATGGCTTGCCATGGCACAGCAGGCTGTGTGCTGTGGCTCAGACTGAGCACCACTCTCCAATGAGAGGCTGTTGTGTTGTGTGCCTTCACTGCCACAGAGGCTTCCAGAATCCCAGAGTGGTGGGGCCTGGAAGGGCCCTGCAGAGCTGCTGCAGCCCAAGCCCCTGCTCAAGCAGGTTCCCCTTGCTCAGGGGGCACAGGAACGTGTCCAGGTGGGTTTGGGAACCTCCTGAGAAGGAGCCTCCACACCCTCCCTGGGCAGCCTGGGCCAGGGCTCCCTCACCTCAGCAGCAAAAAAGCTTTTTCTTATGTTTAAGTGGAACTTTTTATGTTCCAGCTGATGTCCATCACCCCTTGTCCTGTCCCTGGACACAACAGAACAAAGAGTTGCTGCATCCTCTTAACAAACACCTTTTAAATCTTTGTGTTGATGAGATCCCCCCTGAGCCTTCTCCAGGCTGAACAGCCCTGGGTCCTGCAGCCTTTCCTTGTGGCAAAGATGTTCCAGGGAATGGTTTGTGGGAGTCACTTCTGCCCTGTGCACAGCTTAAACCGTGCATGGTGAGCTCCTGGCGAGTGCTGGGCAGTGAGGCTGTTCCATGCCAGGGCCTGTCGGCTGCCTGGCAGGAGGAACAAGCGTTGCTGGGGCTGTGTTGTGAGCAGGATCCCCTCGTGTCTGGGGAAGACAGTGGGCTGTGCCCAGAGCTCTTCCTGCACTGCTGCTGCTCCTCCTGCAATGTTTCCCTGCAGCACCTTTCCTTTGGGAAGATGAGTTCCTGGCAGCCTTCAGTCTCTGTTCCTCAGCTTCCTGTCCCCTGAAGCTCCCTCATGGAGAGTCCCAGTGTGCCACAGCCCCGGCTGTGCCTGCAAGCATTGCAGTGAGGCCGGGGGGAGCGCTGGGGTTCTGTGGTGCCTCGTGGGAGCTGGCAGCGTGCAGCATCCATGCGTTACCCAGCTGAGCTGCTCTGCCTTTACCAGCACATCTCCATAGCAGTACATGCAGCTAGGGAGCTAACAATAGCGAGGTCATTAAGGCTTGAGGCTCTCGCGGGCCTGGTGCTGATCCTGTGGGCGCTGGGGAATGTGAAGGGGAAGACTCCTGAAAGCTGTTCCCAGGACTTGAGTTTCACATCCCTCAAAAAAGAAAGGCTGAAAACTAATGTGCCCAGGCTTGTCCCCTGCTGCCTGTGGCAAATGGGGTAAGAACCATTAGCCCACACTGCTTGGGGGTTTGGGCCTTCTGTGGAGGGTCAACTGGCCACATTTGGAAAGAGAACGAGAGAGGGGAGAAAGCCAGCAGGCTCTCTCCCTAATGCAGCACCTTGGGTTTGCTTGAAGCAGCAGGTTTGTGCTGCATTGTGTTGCTGCTGGGCAAGGAGACCTGCAGGGCTGCTCAGGGCCAGTTCCTCAGCAGCCCAAGGTGCCCTGAGCTGGTAGTGCCCTCAGCAGAGGGCTGCAGCACCCCTGCATGCCACTGCCCCATAGCTGCTGGCTCCTGGGGGCGAGGAGGGTGCTCTGGTAAGTTCAGGTCTGGCCAACCTCATCTCCAGCAGCAATGCTTCAGCTGCAAAGACACTGTTCTGTGTGTAGCTGCAGCACTTGAGTTTGACTGGAGGAAGCACCAGGAAACAAATGTCAGGTTTCCAACACTGTATTTATATTTTTACACATCTAGTAAACAAAGTCATTAAATCTGTAACACATACTGCCAACCTGTAATTAGAATCCTTCAATAAATCGTTTCAATTCTTCTGGCCAGCCTGTGTGAGTTCCCGTGTGCCTGTGCTGCCTGGTGCATCCGGTTGGCTGAGGGCTTCTCCTCTCCTAAAGGCAGACTGGCCAGGGCTGAGCTGCCAGCCTCACCATGCCCCTTAGGATACTGGCCACACCACCACAGTGCTGGGGCTGCAGGTGCGCATCTGCTTGAGATGTGCTTGTGCTGCATGGCTTGGCCCCTGTGTGTGGCTGGAGGGGCTGAGGGCTGCCCCTGCTGGGTCTTCTGGCTCTTCATGGGCGAGCGGCGGCTCTGGTACCAGGCTGAGCCACTCCTGGGCAGGCAGTGGGGTGGGGGCCTGAAGGCATTGCAGTAGGTAATTACCCTGCACACAGGCCTGGCCTTCCTAGTCCTCTGTCTTTGGTTCTACCTGAGTGTTCCAGAGAGACAAGAAGCTGCTGTATGGCACAGCGAGGTGTGACCTGCACTGCCAGAGAGGTCAGTGAGCTGAGGTTTGATCACCTAAAGGTGTTCTGTGCGTGTTACTGAGCTGGCTCTGCTGAAACACGTTAGTATCAAGTGCAAAAGCTCAGGCCAGGCTTGCATGGCCCTGGGCACCTCCTGTGAAAGAGCTGCAGTTTATTTTCACCCTATCCAGAGTAAGGTTCCCTTCACAGGACAACACTGGTGCCAGGAAAGTCGTGGGGAAGAGAGTGAGCAGCTGGCACTCGAGCTGAGGCTGCTGGGGGGCAGTGCCCGTGCCCAGGGGCAGGTACGGGCTGCTGCTGTGGGGCATGGCGCTGCTGTGGGGCACAGCACTGGCCTCGCTCTGCATCTGCTCTGGCACATCTGCCACCATCCTCTGGTAGAGGTGGGGAAGCTGCTGCTCGGGAAGCTCCCCGTCCCGGGAGGAGGTGCTGGGGAGAGCCTGGTACCCTGGCTCCTCCTGCCCCAGGCTGCTCTCTGGGGCCCAGATGCTGTTCCCCTGGAGCTTGTCTTGCAGGGCCTCATTCACCCACGTCGTTTCAGGTTCCTCGAAGCCGCCGAGGCCGTGCAGGAACAGGCTGGAGGACAGGCTCAGCTCAGCCTGCCCAGGCACAATGGCAGGGGTCACTAATCCATCCCCTGTGCCCTGGCACCCCCCCGCTGCAGCCATCCCCATGCACAGCCGCTGCTGCCAGTGAGAGAGCTCAGCCTTGCTCTTGCATTTCATTTGCCCAACACAGCCCGTGGTCCAACACGGTGTGAGAACAGAGAGAGCTCCTCTGCTAGTGTTAGCACTGGGACATCACTGACTGGCAGGGGTCCAACCACTTCTCTGGGTGGTGGGATTAGAAGGGGGGGAGGAGAAATAAAAGTACAACTTACCTTCTTAGCCAGGCAGTTCTTGGCCCAGGCAGCATTAGCCGGGTCTGGGATGGCTTTGCTCTGCCACTGCGGCACCAGCGCCGAGAGCAGCGAGTGCAACCTGGAACAGGTGGAAGGCAGAGCACAGTTCAAAGCAGGAGTGCTGGTCCCTCAGACCCCCTCCTGGTCCTGGGGTTACCGATGGGCTTGGTGTAGCCCTGGCCCTGTGCAGAGACCCTGGCCAGGCAAAGGTAGGTTCTGCCCCGCAGGCTCCTGGCAGCTGATTGCCCACAGGGACTAGCAGCAGCTCTGTGGGCACAGCCTGTCCTGAGAAAGCTGCCTGGGGACAGCTGTGTGTGGCTCAGAAGCAGAATGGGTTTTCATCTCGAGGCTTAACTTTGCTCCCACGTTAATTGCTGAGGATTGTCCCCCTTTTGTCTAGGCAGAAACAGACCTTGAGCTCCAAGTTAAAAATTCACAGTATTTGTCAAGTAAGGTTCTGTTTTAAGCTCAGTGAGTGTTCTTATGTGTGTGTCCTGAAACCTTTATTCAGAACAGTCCTGACTGTTCCCCAGGTGTCCCAAAAGGCCACGACCATCCCTTCCAACCCCATGTTCCAGTGGGAGGTAACAGATGGGTCCGGTCCACTCACGCTTTTCTTGACGGAGGCACGGAACAAATGCAGGCTGAGAGGATGAAAAAGCTGCAGGTAAGCACAACAATCATCCAGCTCCCAGAACCTGAAATACATTCATCAGTCAGCTCTAGGGAAGAAATAACACATTTAAACATGGCAGATCAAGGAGAACAACATGGCAGTTCAAGGGGAACAACAGCCATGGCCTGCTTAGTGCTGGCACTCCTAAAACACACTGACGCATTTGGGTTCAGAATCAGGAATCTGGGTGGACTGTTGGAGACAACAGTACTTTGTAATGTGAAGATGTCCCTTCAGACAAGCAGACCACCACCCAAACCATGCAATTGCTGATCTCTCTTCAAGCACTGCCCTAACCGCTGACGGGGGCCATGAGTTTGGGGCATGTGCAGCACAGCTGTGCCACCTTCAGTAACCTGCCAGTGGCTGAGCCCCCATTGCTGCCACTCCCTGTGCTCAGAAGGCTTTGGGAGGAGATCTGGCTTTTGCACCCTCCAAGAGGCACAGGGACCATGGGAGAGGGATGTGTGTGTACTGCAGGTGCCATGGGGTGCCTTGGTCCTCATGAAGCCTCTGAGATGGCAGCTGCTGGAGCGACCTTGGGTCCTCAGGGAGCCACTGACTCGTGGGAGATGTGGAGGTCAACAGGGCTTTTTGCATGGAGACCTGTGCCAGAGGGTGAAGTACACAGGTGTCTGGGCCACCAACTTGAAGGGACCAAACTTTTCCTTCCTCCTTCACCACAAATCATCCTGCTGGCCTTCAGCTACTGTTCAACGACACAGAGAACATCTTGCCACAGAACTGGGGGCTTGAAGACAAAGAGATACTACATCTTAAAACTGTTTGAAACTAGACATCTTCAGTAAGTAAAGAGCAGCTAGAGATCTGGCTAGATGGCTTCAGGCTGAAAGAGGGGAGATTTAGATGAGATGTAAGGAAGTTCTTCCGTGTGAGGATGGGGAGGCCCTGGCACAAGCTGCCCAGAGAGGCTGTGGCTGCCCCATCCCTGGCAATGCCCAAGGGCAGGTTGGGTGGGGCTTGGAGCAGCCTGGGCTGATAGAAGGTGTCCCTGCCCATAGCAGTGGCTTGGAATGAGGTGAGCTTTAAGATCCCTTCCAATTCACCCCATTCTGTGATTCTATGATCCTCAGCAATTAAAGAGGAGCAAGAAAAGCATTTCCAGTCTGTGGAAAAACAGGTGGCCAAGGGCCAGGCCCTCTCCTGTCCCCCCCATCCCAGCAGAGAGCCCTTACTGTCCAGGCAGAGGAGCTGGCTGTTGCCCCTGGGCCCCTCTCCAGCCGCTGTCGAGGCCGTCATCCAGAGGCTGTAGCGCTGGCCGGGCTGCAGCTCCGCCGGCAGCAGCCACCGCCGGGCCGATGCATCAGGGACGGCTGCAGGGAGAGCGGAAGCAGCACATCACAGACAGCAGCAGTACCACAGGGAGCTGACAGAGCTCTCAGAAGGCATCTCCCCCGCTCTTTCCTCCACCCCGGTGCATGCACATCACCTTGGTCTTCACCAGGGACCTACCATAGACGGCTGGGGCCGCCTGCCCGTCCTGGCTCTGCAGGTAGATGTGGTACCCTGTGATGCAGCCCCGCTGCTGCTGGGCAGGGATGGCTTCCCAGGACACCACCATGCCGTCTGCCCGGGGAGTTGTGTAGACCTGGGGTCCAGCTGAGGGTGCTGCAAAACAGGAGGCTGGCTTTGAAGGCTGAACTTGAGCTGACCTAACAATATGTGAGAGAGTGCTCTGTGACTTACCTTCTGCTGCTGAGTAGCCCCTAACTGATGCTGCTTGGCCAGCTCTGTCCCGATAGAGTGCCAACACGTTGATCTGGTAGCACACGTTATGCTTTACGTGCTCTGAGACAAGAAATCAAAAGGGAGTGGTGAAGGGTTATGTACAGTCATGGGCTGCAATATTTACATCAGCTGCTTAAATCAGAGACAAGCCTTTTGATTGTTAGTGTATCTTTTGTAAAGAAGGAAGAAAGGTCTTCTACAGGCTCTCCTGTTCAGCTTGGCAGAACCTTACTGTGCGTGAACAAAGGATGTCAGCACTCCCATGGGGGAAAGCCCTTTAGTTTCCCTATGAAGCAGAAGCTGCTGGCAGCCCTGCACCCTCAGACGGGCACCTCAGCTGCCTTTGGTGCTCTGGGCCAAGTGAGGAGGTGAACAGCTCTTGCTCAGAGATCTGAGGTGCAGGGTTGGGCTGTGCCTGAGCCCAATTAGGAGGCATGAGAACCTCACACCCCGAGCATCCTCCCACAGGCTGTGGCTGTGGGGCAAGGAAGGTCACAGGGACTCAGTTTGCTCCTTTCCAAAGCAGAGCACAAAGTGATGAGGTGAATATCTTGCTTTCTCCAGCTCCTTGGAGAGCGGGGTTGTGAACACCTCACAGGCACAGCACCAGGGCAGAGTATGGGAAAGAGTAACGAGGGTCACTCTTGCTGTCACCCCCTTGTAACTGCAGAGCAAGCTGGTGTGCAGGACAACAACATTAGTGCAGGTTGTGATTAGTAACCAAAAATTAGTAGAAAGGATACAGGGTTTTCTTTTTTCTTAATCCTTTGATCTCTTGTACCTGTAGCTGGCTTGTTCCAATTGGGAGGGACCGTTTTCCTCAGACATTTTACTTAGCAGACACAGTGTGTCTGAGACTGACTGCAGAGCTGAGCCCAGAGCAATGCCTTACCTGCAATGGCTGTGGACAGGCTGGATGGGGGCAGCTTCACCCAGGAGGGCTGTGGCTGCAGGTCCCTCTGTGCCTCTGCCCACTCCACCACATACCCACTGAGGGAGGACGTGGCTCTGACAGGGGGGCTCCAGCTGACAAAGATGCTGCTGTTTCCCATGGCCATGGCAGAGACCTTCTGAGGAGGAGGTAGATCTGACAGGAGAGGAGGAGCAACCCCACAGAAAGACACCATCAGCATAAACTTCCCTTAGAATCACAGAATGGTTCTGGTTGGAAAAGCCCTTGAAGGTCCTACAGTCCCAGCCCTCCCCTCACCCTGCCCAGCCCAGCACTAACCTCTGGCCCTCAGCACCTCAGCTCCACGGCTTTGGGATCCCTCCAGGGCTGGACACTCCCCTAGCTCCCTGGGCCATGAGTTAGTGGTGGGCTTGGCAGAGTGAGGGGAGGGCTGGAACTCCAGCAGCTTCAAGGGCTTTTCCAATGGAAATGCTTGTATGACTCGACCCAGACCGTGCAGCAGGGAGCAGAATGCTGGGGTCACTCCTTACCCTGGGTGCCCAGGCTGGTGGTGATGGATGCAGGGGGGGAGCTGCCCTTGGAGTTCTCAGCAGTGACCGTGACCCTGTAGCCTCGCCTCGGTGTGAGCCAGCTGAGGTGTGGGTGGCTGGTGTGGGTGGTCTGTGCCTCTCCTGCCGGGGGGCTCCCTGGGGCCAGCGCTTCGAAGGTCACCGAGTACCGCAGGATCTTGCCTCCGGCCTCGGCCTTGCTCAGAGCCTGCAAGGGAAGAGCACTTGTTACTCTGCTCAGCTGCTGCTATTGAGCAAAGCCCACAGCAGGCTGCTGGTGGCAAGCCAGGGTGCCCAGCACGCTGCACGGGAGTGGCTCAGGCCCCAGGGAGGAAGGTGTGCTCACCCATGTCTGAACCACCTATGCCCCTTCTACCATGAAGGGGGTCTCTGTGTCACCTCCTGAGGGGCTTTATCAGGCTGCAGTCTGCACACACACACACACTGGGATTTCCATGGAGCTGCAGCCCCTTCCCGTGCCAGGCAGAGATGGGCAGCCTTGTGTCAGCCCTGGCAGAGGGATGGCTTTGGAGCATCTCCCTGACCCAGCCACTCAAGCTGCCCCCTCCAAGCGAGGAACTTCCACTCAAGGGTGTCTTTGTCCTCTAACAGCCCAAAGGTTATTTAGAGCAGCAGTGTGCTGGGCTGTGGCAGGGAGCAGCCAGTGTCCTCCGGTCACTAATCATCACGTTGTTACTTCCATCTCCTCTAAAGGCTGAGGGGGACAAGCAGTGCTACAAGGGTTGTTTCCTCACTCCTCCAGACTTGCTTTCTTCCACAATGCTTTTATTGCTGTTTCTAAATTCCCTGAAGCTCTGTTGGCCCGAGCTGCAGCTGCTGCATTGTAAGGGCATTGTGGTTCCCCCACCAGCACCAGCTGAAGAATCCCTGTTCATCAGTGAGCACATGCTTTTAGTGCTAAAAAGAGACCTTTTTTTTTTTTCCCCAAAGAAAGCCAGTGTCCTTGCTGCAGCATTTCCCTTTCCCACCGTGGCTTTGCACATGTGCATGAAGCCTGTGCTGGCTTTTCCTGCCACTGGGATCTCCCAGGAAGCTGTGGCAGTGAGCTCATGCCCCATGGGAGGGCACAGAGGCATTTGCCCTGGGGTCTCTCTCGAGGTTATATGCCTTTTATTAATTTTTCCTGTTTCCTTCCAGCTCAGTGAAGCTCTTTGGCTGTGAGCTTCCCATCTCCCAAGCAGCAGCAGAGCTGGGGAGAGAGCCTTCTCCTTCCTTGGGCCTGAATTCAAGCTGTGCTTTCGTAAGGGGGGGGGAAAAGGAGCATTCACAGGATGGCTGGATTGGGGAAAAGAAGCAGTTTTGGATTGGAGGAAGATCCATGTTTTTGCTTCCAGCTGTAGTGAGGAATTACTGAAGTCCTATCCCTTAAACAGAGACCTCTGCCAAGTCAGCCTGTGCTGCCCCTCATGCTGTTTGCCCTAGCCTGCACTTGTGCTATCAGTTTCACAGCTCCCGTGCTGGGAGTGCATCGTGTTTGCTTGGTCTGGTTTGCTAACAAAACCCAAAACACAAAAGGAAGAAGGGAAAAACACCACTTTTAAAACCGGGAGAATGTTTGCAGTGTTGCAGCCCCTTTGGCAGTGGCTCTGTGTCACACATCCTGAAAGGAGAGGGAGCTGTTAACCATTAGGAGACTGTGATGCTGTGAGGTCTGTAAGGTGGTCGTCTGTCCCTTTAGAGACATCACCAAGGACATGGCTCGCTCTGTGGGAATGGGGAGGGAACACCTTGGAAAGGTAGTGGCTGAACCCCACTTCTGTCACTGATGGGATGTGCTGAGAATCTGTTCTACTTCCAGCACAGCAGAAAGTTTGGGGAACTCTAAAAGGGAAGTTGTAAGCAGAAAGGTGCTGCCACATCTTCAAGGGGAGGCGAGTGTGGGGTAGCAGAGTTGGTCTGCGTCACTGGGCACTGGTAAAAGCTCTCCCTAGCTCCTCACTATGGAGACACAGAAGCCAGAGCTCCCCCTCTAACCTTGCTGATTTGTTTTTTGCTGCCCCTGCTTAGGTTTCCCTGAACCTACCTTCCAAAAGAGAGAGATGTTCTGCTGGTGAGAGTCCAGGTCCTGCTGTCGGTACCAGACATCCAGGAGCCCTGTGGGTGCTGGGATAGAAGGAAAAGGGTGAGCAGGATTCATGGCTGTGCCTTGAGGCAAACAAACAAGACTCTGAGTAGGCAAAGGAGGTAAAAATCCTGACACAATGAAAATCTAAGCTTGAGAGTGTCCCTGAAATGCTGCAGTCTGGGAGTTCAGCTGCTTTGATGATAGTACAGAGAGTAGGTTTTGCTCTGCTGGTGACTTTATGCTGCCCTGGGATGGCTCCCGCGGAAGCCTATGCACCATAGTAACAGCACGAATTCGTGTCTTTGCATCAAAGTCAAGTTAAGGTCTTCAGGGTTGGCTGTGTCATGCCAAAGCAGCAGCCAGCCTCAGGTGACAGGGTTTGGAGGTTGTTGCTGTCTGGCTCTGGCAATAGATGTGCTTAACAGGTAGCTGGGCAGGACCTCATCACGGAGAGCTTCCAACCTCCCTTCTTTCCATGGCTCTCTTTATGGTCACACAGTGACTGGAAACCCTCGATGTGTTGAATAAACCTTCCAAATTAACACCAAAGCAAACTTGTGGCTGCAGGAGCTGCTGAGCAACATTCTCCCATGGTCCAGAATGAGAGCGAGCCACATCAAGAAAGGTAACAAAGCCCCGTTCCTCAAGGTCCCTGCCCCAAATAAACCCATCCAATTCAGACAGCAATCGTTGCTAACAGCGCGCAAGCAGCAGGCAGCTGTTGCACAACCCCAACTAGAACGGGGCTGCCTTCTATTTCCTATGCTCAAAGACAGAAAAAGTCCTCAGTGTCAGCAATGTTAAGAGCTGTTTGTCCTGTATGAACTGCAGATAGTGACTGGGATAGAATCGAGCAGGACAGGCAGAAGAAATAAAAGTGAGAGCGAGGAAGGAAAGGGCAAGATCAAAGCAGGAAAAATAGAATAAGGGATGGTGTCTATTGGACTCCAGCCCAGATTTTAAGGTTCATTCTGTTATGAAAACCACATGAATTAACTGAGATAAAGCAACACGCTCACTTGTGAAGAGTGCAAGTTCAGGTGAAAACGAGCTCGTTGCAAAGGTGTGCTCCTGAATTGGTGAAAGGCCAAGCTGCTGGCGAGGATTTCAGCTCCTTCAAGGAAGGGCAGCCAGTCCTCACCCCTGGAGATGTTTCAAAGATGCACAGCTGAGGTGCTGAGGGTTCTTGGTGGGCTTGGCAGGGTGAAGGGAGGGCTTGGACTCAGGAGCTTAAAGGGCTTTTGCAAGGGTAATGATTCTGTGGTGTACCTGGAGCTCCTCGCCTCCAGCCTCCCCTGGCTGTCACTAAGCCTGAGGGAAGGAAAATGCTCCTGCATGAGCTAAAAGAGACCCTGGTTTCACAGCACTGGCTGGGTTGAGGAGTAATGAACACAAATGCTGAAGCAAGCCAGTGTGCATCAAGAAGGTTGAGGAAACTGTTGAAAGGTGGGGGAGGGAAGGAAAAGTTCACACCTTTAGAATCAATCAATGCTTGTTACAGAAACTGATGCAGTCAGAAGTGGCAAATAGGGTGAGTAATAACAGCACCAGCCTGAGGAGCTGAGAGTAATTCACAAAAAAAAAGAGCAAAGAAAGGCAAGGGGAGGGGGGGACAGGAGAGGATGCCAAAGCAGCTGAGACATCTGTGTCGAAACACATTTCTGAGAAGCTTCTTTCAGTTCTTCTGTGAGCAGTTTTGCAGCAGGTGAGTTTGTGCAGCTCAGGCAAAGCCAGGCAGCAGGTATGTGAGCGTGTGTGCAGCCCAGGGCAGGGCTGGCAGAAAGGAGTGGGAATTGGCACTGTGTGTCCCTGAAACTGCTTTCCTGTTTGCTCTGGGGCTGGATCTACAGAGATTCTGCAAACCAACTGGCCAAAGCCCAGCAGTATTTTGCCTTCATTGGCTAAAAGTTCCCCCTGAGAGGGAAGGTGAAAGCCAGGCCTGGCACAGGAGGTGCCATCCATGTTACCTGCTTCGGGGCTGCGGCTCCGCTTGGTGCGCCAGTCGCTCCACAGCCCTCGCTCAGGGTGAAGTTTACAGCTGACCTGAAACTCATAGTCTGTGTCAGGCTCCAGGCCATAAAGACTCAATCTGTCACTGTTTAAGCTTTCAACCTTTAATGTAGACAAGAGGAGACGTAACATTACACTCACGGAGAAGTGAAGGCTGAAGGCAGTGAGTTACCGCTGCTCAAAGCAAGCCTGGCCAGACAAAACACAGCTCCCAAAGAACAGCGGGGAAAACCTTGGTCTGAGGCAGCTTTAATAACTCCAAGGATGGTGCAGTGAATCATTAGGTTCGTGGTTCTTCGTCAGAAAAATCCCTCATTTAGTTTTGCAAAGGTAACAAATGTTCTGCTCGTGTGCTTCACTCTGGCAATACATTTATTTCCCCCCTGAAAACAAAAGCAGAGGCTGCCCATGGAGAAGGAAACCTTCCATGGTCAGGGAAGGCATGACCCTCTGGAAATGGCATGAGCTACAGCCAGCAGGTGTGACCATAGTGCAGGAAATGGTGGGTAAAGCATAACCTCTGACCCTTCAGTGCACCATCCAGACAGTTGCCATGAGGCCACACAATTTCTTACAGGGCCAGCATTGGGCCTTACTTTGGTTTTAGACCAATGTTAGTTTGTGGCCCATAGGAGATAGATTTTCTGAAATAGGATGTCAGAGAGGGGCAAACTGGGACAAACTGGTTGTAGGATAAAGTAAAGAAAACACAATTAAAGCAGCCTCTGAGGAGGAGGATGGTTTGGTGTCCTCCCTGGCTGAGGGTTACCGTGCTCCAGGGGTGCCTGCCGAGGGGACGGTATCTCAGCCTGTGCTGCTGCGCTTCCTTGTGCCACAGAAAGGTGCAAGTGGTCTCAGAAGAATTTCCAAACTCCACTGAGAAGTTGGGAGGATGTGGCTTCACTGGCAGCAAAGAGAGAGAGAGAGACAGAGAGCCAAAGGGTGCTCAGAGACACAGCCCAGCTCACAGCAAGGGGTTACACAGAGATGAGAAGGACAGCTGCTCAGGACAGCAGGACACTGACTTGGACAGAACCTTCTGGGAGGTTTAAACAAGAGAATGCTTGAAATGTCAGGCCCTTCTGAATGGCTGCTGCTAAGGGAAAGGCAGTGAGGCATGCATTTACCTATGTCCATTAAAGTGAAGCTGAGCGGCTGTGAGAAAGCACTTCCCAGCTTGTTGGAGGCAGAAACCACAACAGTGTAAGCGGAGTCAAAACTCAACCTGCTCAGAGCCAGCGAGTCATGCGTGTCCTCGGGGCCTTGCTGTGCCACACAGGACACGTCGGTGCCGTTGGAGAGCCTGGAACAGAGGGCACACACTGGCTTCATGCTCGAGGAACATGAGGAGAGCTCCTGCCAGGGTGAGGCAGGCCACAGCTCCTGTCCTTCAGGCTCTGGCAGCACCCCTGAGCCTGGTCCCCTAGAGGGCCTCCTGTGCTGAAAGGCAGGAGATCACCTGCCCCTGGAAAGCTCCATCTGCTGAAATGCAGTGGTTACAGCAGATCCTCCTCTGGCTGGGCTGGCAGGAAAGGTGTTAACACTGCTTTTTGGGTTCGGTTACAGACAGGAAATGCTGCTGGGTTTGCACTGAGCTGCAAGCTCAAAGGTAGGTTCATTTCAATAGCTTATTCCTTACCTAATAGTTGTCTATGGCTAGGTTCCTTTCAATAGCTTATTGCTGACCTAATAGCTCTCTGTGAATGACCACACAGAGTTTTTGGGGGGATGATGGATTTGGGGCTTTTGGGTTTCTTTTTTGCATAAGCTAGTGATTAAAAATCTGCAGTCTGATGGTCAGGCTGGACGAGTCCAAACACAGCTTTTACTTCTCAATCTGTCACTTAGCCCATTGCCTGGGGTAATTCATTTAGTTCCCCTGTGTTTTTCCTTCCACACCAGTGTTTGTATCGCATTGATTTGGGCTGATCTTTTGTATTTGGTAATGTACTTAATTACTTGCTAGCAAGCACTGCTCTGTCTCTACATTACAACAGTTCCAGGACTCATATCCACACTTCCCAGTCGTCCCTCCCTCTTCTGCTTGAAGAGCAGCAACGAGTCTGGACAAGCTATGAGAAAAGTTGTTGCTGCTTTGCCTAACAGAAGCAGGTGAGGGAGAAGAAGGTGAAGGAGGGTGAGCCTTGGAGATGGTCACCATGCAGCATCTCAGAAGCAAACAGGGACCAGTTCAGCCTACCCAGTGGTTTGTAAAGGGCAAAATTATTTCCAGCCAGACATTGGCTTAAATGGAGGTTTTTAATAGGGTTCCTCTGCACAGCCATTGCCAAAAGCCAAAGCTCTCCTAAGGTACGTTCATGTCTCTGGACGCAGGGAACCTTTGCTCCTTCCCCACAGTTTGCTGCAGAAGTCACCACAATCTTTTTCAGGGGTGGCTAAGGAAAACCAGAGAGAGCAAAAATACAGGTTGGGTCTAAAACAGGAAGCAAAAATAACACATTTCCAAGCAAAGTCCCCTGCAGTCTCCTCAGCTCAGCTCAGAGTGAGAGTGAGCAGCTCAGATCCTGGGGTTTCTGGTGCAGGCACTGCTAAACCACAGAGCCACTAAATAGAGAAGATCCGCCCTGGGAAGGAGCAGGTCTGAGCAGCCCTGTTGAGCCTCCCTCCCCATGTTCAGCCCTTTGCTGAACCTCACAGAGCCAGCCTGCAGCGGCGCAGCACATGTGGGTGTGAACACAAACAGGCTTTGGACTCCCCAGTTGGCTTCTGTGATCATAGCAGCCTTGGGCTTACTTGCCCAGCAACCAACTCTTCTGTGTGCTTTGATAAGGGTCAGCTTCAACAAATGGTGTAAGAAACCAACCCCCCAACACCCCCCTGCAACAAGTGGCAGAGACACTCACTGGATGGTGTAGGCTGTGCTGATGTAGGTGAGCCGGCCCTTGTCCCAGCTGCAGGTGGGGTGACCCTCCAGCCCCTGCTGCATACACGACACGTTCCGTGGCTCATCTGGAGGATCTTAAACAGGGGTTCTGATCAGTTTTTTTTCTCCCTTAATGATGTCAAGGGGAGATATTGTTTAAAGAATGACAGGTTTGGCTTTGAAAGATTCTAAAGGCAAAATATTGGGGCTCATGGTTTTTACATGTGAGAAGAGCTGAATCTGGGATGTCTGCTGGACACTCAAGCAAAACCCCAGAGACCTTCCAAGGGTGCCAGAAGAATACAAAAAGCTTAACAGCTCCCCAGGCTGGGCATCACAAGCTTTGCTTGAAGCAATCAGCCCTTGTTTTTGTGTTAAAAGCAAGCAGCACTGGTACAGCAGGTGACTGCAGCAGCAGCAGCTCAGCGGGCTAGCAGGAAATCTAAAGTTCCTTTGGACTTTTTCTTGCAAGCCCCCTGTGCCCTGGAGAGCCTGGGGGGTGTTGGGGTGGAGCCAGGAGGAGTATTCTATCTGCTCTGAACGGGCATATTTGTTTAGCATCTCTCTGTTTATCAGTAGCAGAGATGCACAGTCCCAGGCAGGAACAGCTGAAATACAAAGAGCTCCTAGCAGCCAGCCCCTCTTCTGGCAAAGCACCCCCACTGCTAGCTGCTGGCACCTCAGGAAATGGTTAAGAACAAGGGGTAATTAAAACTGTCTTTACTTCCAGATTCTATATCGATGCCACAGATGAGTTTTGTCTCGTGTGGGCAGATTCTTTTGCAGGTGAAGGTGTGTGTGCCATAGTTACGGACGAGAAACGTGGTGCTCACTGAGCTGCCATAATTGCTAACTAGTTCAGATGTATTTAAGAAAATAACTGTCCTGCAGGGCTGAGGGTGGTGCAGATGGCACGACAGGGTGATGCTGGTGCTGGGCTGGACAGCAGAAGAGGTGTTAGTGGTCATGGTGCCTTTGACACAGATCTCTGCGGCGCCGTGGGGAGAGTGGCTGGCAGGCACGTTCCTTTGGCTGCATGCTTCTGCAATAGAAGGGGAAAATGAGCCTTTAACTGCGGTAGAGTGCTGATCTTCCTGCACAGCGTGCTGCAGAGAGTCTCCTCCCCCCATTTATCGTGCAAGAACTCCAAGGCAGTGTGGCTCTTGGGATGTGGCTGTGCCGGGTCCTCACCCGTCTGAGTAACCAGGGTCAGAAAACAAGGGCCATCTACCGGGCACCAAACTAAGCAGCAGGAACCCAGGCACCATCTATCGGAGCTCTTTTCTCACCGCGGTTTAAGGCAGTGTCTGTGTTCCAGTGAAGCAGTGGCAGATGTGCCCCTACTGAAGGGGCAGGCAAGGTTTCCTCTGGCTTGCAGAGACTCCCCCGGCACGTTCCTGTCTTTTCAGAGTGGCCCAGGTGGCAGCCCCTCATTTGCCAGCATGCTCCAGAATACCTGTGTGCTGGGCAAACAAGCTGAGCAGTGGCAGAAGAGAACGGAAAAGGCTGGAGCACTGTTTCCCCTTACAGCTGAGCTCTGCCAGACTGTGGAAGCTGACTGGAGAGGTGTTTTCTCAGGTAACCAACAGACCTACCTTGAACTAAACCAAATAACCTCTCAGCATAATTTATTACAACTATTTTATGTTCCTGTGCTGGGCCCTGGGGAGGCTGCAGCTCAAGGGCTGTGGTCAGTGCTGGGCCCCTCACTCACTGCCAGAGGGACACTGAGGGGCTGCAGCATGGCCAGAGCCGGGCAGCGGAGCTGGGGAAGGGCTGAGGGACCAGGGGAACACCTAATGAGCCTGATTGCTTCTTTTTTTAAGTGATAAATGCTATGTAGAACAAAGAAATGTATCTTACCTGCTCTGAGGTGCACCAGCAACCAAATTGCTACAGGCACAATCCATGGGAACAGCATTTTGCTCCCTATGGAGGAATGAAACACCTTTTAGCAGTCCCTAAGGAATGGGAAAACAATTTACAGGTATGTGTGTTTTACAGCTTCAGGAAATCCAAAAAGCTGGTTTCATGAGGCCTTTGTAATCAACATTCTCTGCTAACCTGGCGAAGCTGTGACCCTCAACACCCTAACCCATGCAGCATCTGGTGTCTGGATGGTTCTCCCAAGGGTCAGGCACAAGAGGTGGGGGGAATGGCAGAGTTTTAGGTGCTGTAGAACTCTGTGCTTTAAAACCAGACAACTCTGTGCTTTAGATAAAGAAATGTTTGCTTTCTTCTCTTCCAAAGGCCCCCTGCAAGCCCAGAACTAAAAATCTTTCTGTGAAAGACAAGAACAAACCATCAGCACCCCTCGTGCTGCTTCTCCTCAGGACAGGGTTTGGATGCCCCCCTCCAGCACTGCCTCCATCCTCCTGAAACCTCACAGCCCCTTTGGGATGAGACCAGCCCCGTTATGTCCCCACATGTGGGCTTTCCTCTGCTCTTCAGCCTTTGTACAGGTGACCCCAAATCCAGAGGACCTCATCCCAGATGACTAACACCTCCTCAAGGTTCCCAGACCTCAGGGTTACACATCAAACCCTGGCCAAGCCCTTGGGAACCAGCACTCTGCCTGTTCCTTGGGCCTGCTGGAAGGTGCATCCTCCCACATAGCTGATGGATGACTATTTGGCTCTGCCCCAAAGGACAGAGCTGCAGTCACGCAGGACTGAACAAAACAGCTTTTGAAGTGTTTTAAACTCCATAGGAGTGCTCAAAACTCTTGTTCAAAGGTGACCTGGTGCCATGTGGAGCCTCACTCCGTTAAACCTGCACTCTGGAAGTGATTCTCACAACACAAATTACTCAAAGTCAGCCTGAACCACCCTCAGCATTTTCTCCGTAAGTATTGCAACCAGCATGAACAACTGTTTCCTTTTTCCCCCTCCCTGCTTCCTCTGCAGGACTGCAGGAGCAGTGAGAACAGAGTGGACACCTCAGAAATGCATGCACCAGCAAGTGCTTTCTGTAACCCCTGCCCTGTCACAGAGCTGCAGCTGCTTTGCCATACTGGAAACAAGTGACTGGAAAGTGAAACCCTGAACCCTAACTGCTTCTCATACCATCTGCTTCCATGGGCATGGGTTGCACCATATAGGCTTTGCTAAGTATGTGTTAAGGTAAGAAAAGCAAAATGAGTAACTTGAGCTTGTTTTTCTCTGAGGGGATGGGATCTGTTCCATGTTTTTGAGGCGAACCAAGGTCTGAGATGAACGTGAAACGCACAAAATCTACCCAAGTGCCCTGCTAACACTTTGCTTCACTTAACTCCAGATGTTCCTCAGCCTGAAATGTGAAGCCTTGCCACAGTGTCTCAGCTTTACACACAGGCACTTCATGTGGTGTCTTCCGTAGGTGATTAGTAACTGCAAGGATGAGCAATCACAGCACCAAGGTTCTTCAAGTAAATGCTCTGCCTTCCAATAAACTGAAATTGCCCAGTGACTGTGTAAACATCCTTCAGACAGCTCCCTTTCTGACAGCAAAACTGTACCCAAAATACTTGAGTCAACAACAGATAAAAATAGCCCCTCTTCAAATAGTTTTCATCAGTGGTATACTTAGGTAAGTGCTAGACAATTTATGCAGCAGAGCATAGAAACTGTGAGCAGGGTAAAGTACCAGCAAAGCAGGAGAAACAACCTTCAGCTTAGAGCAAAGGCAAATGGAAGAAAAACGTTTTCAGAAGGAAAAACCTCCAGAGGGGAAAATGAGCATTGCTGTGCATAGGCTCCAGAAAACACAATGGACATTGTCTTGGCAAATATGAGGCAGAGGGAAGTGTAAGGTGTTCACAGAGCTTGAGCTTGTGCCTGTTTGAGTGTGTTCATCTCTGTGGAATCTCACCTGAGAGCAGCAGGTATATACCATCCATTGTGTTTGTTGAGGGATTCACCATCACTTACAGGGGCTTCACAGCACCCAGCTCGGGCTCTGCCACACTGCTTTCCCTTGGAAAGCACACAAGCTCTGCAGTTTGCTTTTAACCACCTTGCTATGCCTTTGCCCCTGCTTCTCCCTCAAAGCCCTCCCCACAAAGCGTGTGTCTGCTCTCAGTGTCTGCCCCAGAACCCGCGGGCACGGCAGCTGGGAACAGACGTGCTTCTCACCACTACAAAATGCTCTTGGTGCCCACACCATGCTGTTCCTGACCTATCACTCATCCCACCAGTTGCATTGGCAGGCAACTTCCCACCCCAGCAGGCTGCTGCAGGCCCAGTGAGGACAGGGACTGCAGCCTTAGGGCCATCCTGCCCAGCCTCAGGAGCTCCTCACCAGAGCTTCCAAGGGGGAGGTATTTAATTAGACTTCACGGTAAGAAGGGACAGTGTACGGCCTTTCAGTGCTGCGC
Organism: Urocolius indicus; assembly: GCA_013401255.1. Classification (NCBI taxonomy): domain Eukaryota; kingdom Metazoa; phylum Chordata; class Aves; order Coliiformes; family Coliidae; genus Urocolius; species Urocolius indicus. The sequence goes on from WBNH01007294.1 coordinate 37,683, forward strand.
TACCTTAGGCAGCTCCAGCCCAGGGTGCAGGCAGCATCCCAGGCTGGCAACGAGTGTCCCAGGTGGGCAACGAGCAGCCTGGGATGGACACCGAGCACCCCAGGGCAAGGCAACGAGTATCCCGGGGCACTCAGCACACAGGGACAGGCCTCGAGCACGGCAGGGCTGGCAGCAGCGCAGGGCACGCAGGATCCCCTCCGCTGGCCGCTCCTTTCCCAGCACGTCGCTCACTCACCACCCGCCTCGCCAGGGCCCAACAGCCCCGGTGCGTGGGGAACCCGTCCCTGGCAGCCCCCTCCCGCCGCTCCTTCGCCCCCACGGCCCGGCCCGTCGCAAGGGGAAGCGGAGGGCAGCCCGGGCTCCCCCGGCACCGAACCGCAACCGGCGTCACTTACCCCGCCGCCTCCGGCAGCCGTCCTGCTCCGGTCCCGCTGCCCCGGGGCTTTTCAGCCGGCTGCCGGTCGCGGGCAGGAAAGAGCAGCGGCACCACCCCCGCAGCATCCCCTGTTCATCCCCCCATCCCATCCTCCGGCTTTCTTGCTGGGGAGGCAGCGCACGGGGAAATTCAAGGACTGAAATCCCAGATAGGATGAGAAAAGGATGAAATTACCGGGAAAAAAAAGTTCGTGCAGATCCAAGTAACTGGCGCTGCCCGCGCGGTGCCTCTTGAACCCGAAACGACTAGCAGTGCAGTTAGATAAAGCCCAGCCTCCCGTGTTAGGAGGGAGGGGATTGTCCTGAGATGCGTCCACTGCGATTCTTATCTTTAATGTGATTCTTGCTTTCCCGTTCCTTTCAGCACTCCCACAAACTACTGCCGTAAGAGCTTTATGAAGAGCTTTCAAAGAGAAGATGTCATGTTGCTCTTGTTCCTTCTCTTTGCTGGGTCTCTAGACCATAAACGCAGGTTTCCCAAACACATGTCCCTGATGGGGTTGACTTTTTCTATCTTGAAAACTGTAGCAAAGACGTTCTGGGGCCAGACATTCGAATAAAGAGGCAGTGGGAGCACAAAGTTTGCAGCCTCCAAGAGCCCAGAGTTTTGCACCTGAACCTCCATCTCTCAGGCACAGCCCAGCCCCACATTTGTGCTGCTTTCCAGAGGGCTCACAAAGTTCATTCCCATACTATGTGTGATCTGTGTGAGTCTGTGCCCTCCAAAACTCCAAGTATCACCATTTGGTTTTTGTTTAGGTGAATATATCTTGTTTCCCCTCTGTCTTCTTTTAGTTCACAGCACGTTTTCACTTCTCACAGCACTCTGCAGGTCACCATTCAGGTAAGGGATGCTGTCAGGGCTCTCTGTGGAACCTTATCTCTTGTCCCTTATTGAGACTTCATTCATTGCCACCTCTCACCTTGTGTATTTACTTCTCCTCCTTTGAAAACATCAGGCAGCAGCCATTACACAAGGTGCTCAGCTGGCAGTAGCAAAGCTCAGTAGTATTTTACTCACCATCAGTTAAGGGAAGATGCATCTGTGATTGACTGGAGCTTTATGCCCTGGTGACAGGAAGCTAAACTGAAACACACTGATCTGTTCCCTCTCATAAAATGCACTTGCTCTCTTTTTCTCTGGCACCACAGTCTGCTTTGTCATAGGATTCTCTCTTCAGTGGCTTGTGTTGAGCACAAAGCTCCAGGAGAAAGCACAAGGTACTTACGAATGGTTAAAGAAACCAGCATGTTCCTCGCAGCCGGGTGCCTCAGGACAACCTCTGCCCCGTGCTGGACTGCAGGAGAAGAGCTGAGGCACAAAGTCCTGCTGCACAGGGAGCTGCTGGTGCTGAGAAGATGTTGTGTCAACCTCCCTGAGGCACCAGGCAGCAGGTGATGTCAAGGAAAGTACGGAGTCATCACTTCTGTTGCGAGGAGGGGGTGTCTGCCACTCTGAAAGTGACGCTGGGGAAAGCACCAGCAGCACTCGACTCGAGAAGGTGTGATGTTTGGTGGTTGACAGGGGCCACCTCCTGAGGAGCACTTGAGTAAAGCAGAGAGGGCTGCAGCAGAGGACCCACAAAGAGGCTGCTAGTGGCTGTGCAGTAGTCCTATATGTCCCAGGGGAAGCTGTGCTGAGGGCCAGGAGCAGCAGCCGTTGCTATTCAGCAGCCTGGCTGCCATGGGCTGAAGCTACACACAGCAGTAAGCATGTGCCAATGCATGGCTGTAAGTGCAGGAACTACAGCAGCTTGCTGGGCATGCACTAAATTGAATAAATACCCAAACCAGTCATAAATAGTGATGGCGGTTCCAGCCAGAGAGGCTGGGAGTGCTTCTGTCACCCCTAGATGTGAGGTACAGGCATCTGCTCCTACCTCACCATCTTATTTCTGTAGAGCTGCCAGTGATGCGGAGCTGGAAGGAATCTCCATGAGTAAGTGCCCTCAAAGGTACTGAGGTTGAGATGCTTTCTGCTTCAGCCCACCCTCATAATGAATGCTGGAAGGAGGGGAGAAAGTGAGTAAGGAGTATGGAGTTTCCATATTGACAGTGAAAACAATGGATGTGAATGATGTAAGGAAGTTCAAATCTATGTTACCAGGACAATTCTTGCTCAGCTGCTGGGAGGGAAGGACTACATAATTTATCTGGGATCAGGAGGAGACTTCTAATGCAAAGCAAAAGGGAAGAGTGAGAATGGCTTATTCATCCCTTGTGCTATTGGCTTAGTAAGAAAGGGGAAAAAAAGCCATGCAAAAAGTGGTGCAAAAGTGTCTCTTTTCCAACTATTTTATTGAGAATCAGAGGAAGTTAAAGCTACCAATGGAAGAAGGCTGGAGCCCAGCCACACAGAAGGCAAATGGTAATGTTAAATGTGTTCCTGGAAGAAACGGAACCCAAACTGGACAGTGAAATCAGCAGGTGCAGCCCTTAGACCCTCTGGTTTTGCCAAGCTGTGGGCCTGGAAATAACCTTGAGAAAGAAGAGCTGTGAAGGAATGTTGGTGAGTTAACAAGCTGAAATGGTGAGCAAAAGAGTGCTGGGAGTGAATTACTGGGTGCTTAAAAACCCATGCAGACGGACAGGAGCATCTCCAAAAACCCTGCTGTGTTGCCACCAGTGGCCAGTCAGGAAGGAACAGTGTTTGTTTAACATATTTCCTTGGTAATATTCTCTGGAGTTCTTGGTTTTACCGGCCCATCTAGGCCAGCTAAGGAAGAGCTATCCTGATGGTGTTTGCATCCCTGTTCTTTGGAAGATGTGCCATGGGTCTTTGTCTTCAGTTTGTGGGCAACATGATGTTGTTTCCTTGTATCATCAGAGACAATCTGTTATTCAAAGAAGCCCACACAATGTTTTTCTTTCTGCCAGCTTGAAGACTCAGAGATTCCCAGGCTGCTTCCAGCTTGGCATCTCTTACCCCAGTGGAAGGGCCACTCCTTCCAGCCTGCTGAGTTACCTGAGTGTCTGTTGGTTTCTCACTATTTCTGGTGATGAGGTTCTAGAGGAGAGTTACAGTTTCTAGATGTGATTGTACCAGGGACCAGACAGGCAGTGGTATACAGCAGCACTGCACCAAGTGAGGACTGCTTGGCCATGCCGTGAGCACCGTGTTACCAGCAACGCCGCGCTCGCTTGCGTCTTAGTGCGTCACCTGTGTCCTTCAAGGGATTAAGAATGGTGAGGCTTCCTAATGTTCTTGGGGCAAAATTAATTCCTCTCTGTTAAGGAAAGCTTGGCTGGTCTGGTAAGTAGCAATCCCGAAATCTCCTTTAGCAGGTTACTTCTTGAGGGGATGGGAGGTTGTAGTGAGGTGGAGGTTTGTCTCTGCTTCCCTGCTTCCAACTAAGGAGCGTTAGGACATGAGTAAATGGGCTCAAGTTGCCCCAGGGGAGGTTGAGGTTGGAGCTGAGGCAGAACTGTTTCCCTGAGAGGGTTGTCAGCCCCTGTGCCAGGTTGCCCAGGGAAGTGGGGGAGTGCCCAGCCCTGGAGGGATCCCAAAGCTGTGGAGCTGAGATGCTGAGGGCCAGGGGTTAGTGGTGGGCTGGGCAGGGTGAGGGGAGGGTTGAGACCCCAGCAGCTTCAGGGGTTTTTCCAACCAAAACCATTCTGTGATCTTACAGGAATTTTTTGGTCATTGTGTTCCATGCTTGCTTTGATCTTTTATCCAATTCCCTCTCCCATTCCTTCACTGGAGACATTTTTGTGGCATTTGTCTCCATGAAGCTGACCTTCAGTGAAGCCAGTCAAGGCGCAAACCACAGCCTCACTTCTCACATCCTCTTCTAGGAAATGCAGGTTTGGTTTCAGTCTCTGCTGTGGTGCTCAGCTCTTCTGCCCTGTGACTAACTCATCTTCCCTCCTAAAGAATGAATCCTCAGGAGGGCTAAAGAGTGTAAGCAGCTGCATCAAACAGCATCATTTGTAATGAATACTGCAGTTTGCATCGTGTGGCTCTTCCAGCTGCTGTCATTTTTCTGTTGCTGCATTTTTCAGAAGGCTTCTGCTGGGCCAGGCATCTATTTGCAGGTTTGCTTGCAAGTGTTGGTCACAACCTGGGCTTTGATCTTTTCTGTGTGCATTCAGAAATCCCCTGAGGTCTCCTGTTGTTGTTTAGCTTTGTGAAATGCTGACTGTTTTAAACCACTGTTTTGTTTCTGCAGCATTTTTCTCTGCATCTAAACCTTCTCCACAATCCTCTGACAACCACACACTCTCCAAGCTCACAGCATGGAGCAGTCTGGCCAGTGCACATGCAAAAGAAGAAAGAGCAGCTCAAGAAGATGAAGAAAATGTTTTCTGTTCTCTTCAGATTATTGTACTGTTCCTGTTACCAAACGCTACCTGGTGCTTTCAGACTTTAGCTCCTCAGGCTCTACCTGCCAGAGGTAGCAACTGGTCCCACTCAGGCTCTGTGGGTAAGAAACGGTGGCCAAGCGACTTGGTGAAAGTCTCACAGCTGAGCTGAGATGAAAACCCAGCTATGCTGTGCCTCAAACACTAAAGCAGAAACTCTGTCCTCCTGCAGAGAGCAGGGCAATGGTGGCAGAGGAACAGCAGTAATGACCTGGGATTGTCTCTTAGTACGTATCAAATGCATCATTCTCTCTGTTGATTTGGCATTTGTTAGGAATTTCATTCCAATAACTTGCAAGCATGCTCTTTGATGAAGGCTGGTAAAAGGACAAGCCCCAGAGGGAGATCTGGCTGACCTGCACCATGCTGTTGGTAACTGCTCTGGCTGAGGTGAGGGCTTCTGCCCCAACAAGGTCACAAGCTCCACCCTGTACCACTGCGATGTGATGGAGATAAGAGCAGCATTGGAGGGCTCTGCTGTTCTCTGAGCTCGCTGAAGCTTTGAAGAGGCTACACCCAAGTTCTTACTTCTTTTTAATTTGCTCTCTCCTTCCATTTATTTAAAAAGACCGTTTTTACTGAGGGTGTGTAAGACCTGTGAAGACAGGACACAGCATCACGGTGCATCTCTGGGGGTCCTGAGCTGTTTTGCTTCCCTGTTTAATGATGTTAAGAGGAATAGGGCCAGTCTGTTTTTGGTAGTGGTCAGTGACAGGACAAGGGGTAACAGGCACAAGCTGGAACACAGGCAGTGCCCCTGGCTCAGGAGGAGAAACTCCTTTTGGTGCTGCGAGGAGGGAGCCCTAGCCCAGGCTGCCCAGAGAGGGTGTGGAGGCTCCTACTCGGGAGGTTCTCAAACCCACCTGGACACGTCCCTGTGCCCCCTGAGCAAGGGGAACCTGCTTTAGCAGAGGCTGGGCTGAAGCAACTCTGTAGGGCCCTTCCAGCCCCCACCATTCAGTGATTCTGTGGTTGTTATCCTTGCTGGCTTGCACCAACTCCCCTCTTCCCCGGGCTGGTGTGGGATGTCTCTGTGAGCCCTGGCTGTCTCTGTCTGGGAGACAGGGCCTACAGGCTCAAGGGCCATGGGGGTCACCGCTCCTTTTCATTAAGGGACATGGGGTCATCACTTCTGCACCTCAAAGCAGCCTGCCTTGAGCAAAGTCCTCCCCCACCCCCAATAGCAGCCACTTCCTCTGTGTTACACATGAAAAGAAAATGCCATTGAATCAATGCAGAGAGGTTGCACTGGCATGGGATAAAGGGCAGATGAGTGTGCCGTCCCACACGGGCTGAGAAGGAGCCACACCAGAGACAGATGCTTTTTGGTGTGTGCTCTCTGGGGGCAGAGACATCACTCAGTGTGTACTTCCTTTCTGTGCCTCCAAGGTGCATCACCCTGTGTTGCAACAAAGGTGAACAACCCCAGAAGCTCATTGTCAAACCTCTGGAAATAACCTGTGGAAACTGTTGGCATGAGGTAGGAAATAGAACCAACCTTATAAAAAGCTTGGGAAGTACTAATACCAAGAATTAGAGGACACATCATATTTGAGAGAGGGAGGGAGGGAGGGAGGATAAAACAATGTCATGATGTGATTAAAAGCACTAGGCTGTCCATATATTGCAGGGATGCCCACAGGAGGATCCCAATGTGATGGGTTACATCCCTAAATTGCACACTTGGTGGAAAGAAGGCATTGGCAGGATGCAAAGGGCTTTCCAAACAGGCGAACAGTGGAGAAAAAATATCTGACAAGTACAAATCTGAGCCTGTGGAAACATTGTGCCATTGGGGTATTGGACTGTTACCAAAATTCCTGCTGCCTTCAGGTACCAGCTGATCTACTCACCACTGATTTCATCTCCAAGTAAGCCCCAAGAGTGGCTACCCCCAGCCAAGCCCATCACCTCCTTTAAACCACTGGTAGATAGGAGCAGTGCCCAAATGGGTCAGAAGGGAGGGAGCTGGATGTGTTAGGATGGAACAGTGCAGTTGGAATATATACACATGGATATCTGTGCTCTTCTCTTTCCCTTTTCTCCAGTAACCAAGCCCACATGTAACCACCTGTATCCATGCACCCACATCATGCAGAAAGGTTTTCTTTGGACCCCCTGGAAATTAGTGGGGGCTCTCCTGCTGCTGACACCTGGATGCAATGGGGAGAACAGGACACTGTTGCATCCCTGCACTGCTGTCTGCTGATTGCTGCTGAATGGGACAGGAGCTGCTGTGCTCCCATGGCAACAGGTGTATTTGCACGTATCCATCCTGGAGTGAGTTAGCAAGGGCTAGAAGTTCAACCATCAGGTACCTGAACTGTAAGAGCAGGCCTCCAGCATTGTTTTCTGCCAAGAGCAGCATTTTCCCCCTCCCCAGGGTTTGGTAGTGCAGGAAATGCAGGCAGCACAATTCTCAGGATGTGGACATGAGAAAAAAATACCTTCCCCATCTCACATTCAGGCTCTATGTGGCTGCTTTTTTACAATTTCCTTCCTGCACAGGCAGCAATCACTAATTTTAGACTCACTTACATGTACAAGCCACGTTTCTGGCCTGGTTTGCTGCTTCTAAAGAAGAATCCTGCTGCCTCTTGCCAGGTAAGTCCTGCTGTTCAAACTCCCGGCACATCTCTTGGGTAGTTAAAAGGAAACTAGGAGACTGCACAATGGTGTGGAGTTGAAAGTGTCCAGGAGTCAGCAGCAGAACTGCTCTCTGTGCAGCAGCTGTTGGGGAAATGCACACACTGCCCAACAAAGATGGCCAGCAAGGCTGTCACCTCCAGGTTGAGCAGTCCTGCAGCAAAAAGCGACTTCATGATGATCAAGAGGATAATTCCAGGTAGGTTAGGTTAGCATCTACATGAGTATTGGAACATTTAAGTCTTGGAAAAGTCTTGCTCTTGCTGTTTTACAGGTCTTGGTTTCGTCAGTCAGGTGATCACATGGCCTTTGATGTTGTCCTGGCAGGACCTGCATAGATTGCCTGTGCTTGGCATGGCTGCCTCAGTCACCCAGCACCCTAAGACCCACAAATCAAATGCACAGGGGGATGTATACACCTAGGGATGTATATTTATAGGGAGTGTATAATATGTCCCTCTTGCCCTCCCCATGCGCTCTGCAGTGCTCACACGCAGTGCTGGGTGTGCATGGCCATGGCACCAGTCCCCCTCCCTGCCCCAGCCACACGCCCCAGCACCTCCAGACCAAAACCAGTCTCTGCTGGGACATGGGAGGGTAGGAGAAAAGGACCATCAGAATGAGTATGGAGTGCTCAGGCATTTCACAGAGGATTGTAAGCTTCTTTTCTGCTTGTATTCCTTCAAATCATTTGGATCGTGTCCTTAAAAAGGGGAGGGAGTGGGACTGGTGAATAAATGCCCAACTCAACTTTTCACATTTCTAGGGAGCTTCTCGTTGCTTTGTAAGCCCTTGGAAAAGCTGTAAATGATTTCACAAGGTCTCAGCAGGAAGCAGTCTCCTGAACTTCATTTTCTGGGTGTCAGAAGACCCAAATTCCCTGAGAAATGCTACTTCATTGTGCCACGCTGTCCTTTACACAGCAAGGCTGACAGGCTGCTGGGAGATGATAAATCCCTCAGCCAAAGGGAAAGATCTGTCCAGTGACCAATGTGGAGAGGTTTTAAATCATCCTGGCAGATGGTGAAAGCTTGCTCTTACCTGACATGGGATTTACTGTTGAGCAAGAGAAATGAAATTGGGTTCTTCTGTCATACAGAAAGGATTCCATGTTCTTGGTACCTGTGCGTACTGTGTGATGTAAATCCTCCTGGGTGCCCTGTCTCTTCAGAGTGATCCCAAGGTATTATACATCCACTCATCAGGATGTCTAAAGGATCCTTTTATCCATCTTATCCATCAGCTCCAGGGATGAAATGCTCCCAAACGTTTAGCCAAAGAATGATTCAGAATAATAACTGAAGCCTGTTGCATGCTGCAGAGATCCCCTCCTCTGTGTTTTGGCTCTCCTTAGAGCCTGAGCTGTAGGGTTTTTATGCCTGTGATGTTATGAGGTAAGTTGAAAGTGGTGATTTACTGGCCAAAGCATTCTGGGCAGCCACAAGAATTTGTAGTTGACCAAGAGGGGCAATTCCACATTAGGAGTTTTCCTTCAATCCTGCTGCTTGCAGTCTCAAAGGCTGATGGACGCCATAAGCCATCCCTTCAGGGTTTTTTTTTACCTCCCTACCCCAGCTGCTGTCAGCACCACCTGCCGAGGCTCTGTGGGGAGTAGGATGAGACTCCCTGCACCTGCTCGTTGGAGGCTCTCAGGCAGCAGAGCAGCTCCTCAGGCACCAGCGTCTGCTCCTGGCTGGGCACTGCCTGACCCCACTGGCTCTGCAGGAGGGGCCCGTGGCCACCCTGGGCTGAACTGAAGGTGAGGCTCTGCCCACTCTGGCTGCTGTTTAAGATGAGGTTGATCTTCTCCAGCAGACAGACGTTGGGTCCTGCTCCTGCCCCGTCCCACAGCTGGGGAACGGGGCTGGTGTAGTCTCCGAAGAAGATGCTGGTCTCTGGTTCTGGAAGGGGTGTGAGGTGCTGTGAGGGGTAAATGTTGGCAGCCACATACCCCAGTGGGTTCCGATCAGACATCTGAGGTTTGTAGTCACTGATGAGCTCGGGGGTCTTGACGCTGACAGGCACCGTCCTGTCTGGGTGCTCCCTGGCCTTGGGCAGCTCTCTGCTGGGCTCCCTTCTGCTGGGCACATTCCTGTCCTCCTCCTGCACTGGCACCTCCTCGATTTGTGTAAGCGTGGGGTCACTGGTGTCCAAGCACAGCTCAGGGAAGCTGTGACTCATGAAATCACTCTTTTCCTAGAAACACCCCCCCCCCCAAAAAAAAAAGCTGAGTGTAGTAACAAACTGGCACATTCTGCCAATGGGAGAGCTGTCATGAGAGCATCTCCAGGGAGAAAAGGGGCACTGACTTCTTGTCTTTATCTCATCTTCCTTCCCAGCTCTGATAGGCAAACCTGGCCCGTGAGAGTGCCTCAGTGAGGCGGCTGGGAGCAGAGAGGAGCAGCTGTGCCAATCTCTACGCTTCTGCACTCACTCAGAGGGCAACTCCAGTCACCTCTGACCATTGAATGAAAAGCATACTGAGGCCAAGCTTAAAGACCTCAGCTGGGCTTCCATGCACCTTGCAAATGCCTGGGAAAGGATTCCTGATCAGCTTCCAGTCCCCTAGAGCTTAATCCTGTCCCCATACTTGTTTCTCTCAGCTCTGGAGCAAACTTTAAGGGGAGAGAAGTGAAGAGAAGCTGGGAAACAACAGTGCAGTTACCTGGAGTGACTTTACCACACTGCTGTTTTCCATGTGGGGAAAGTCTTCAAGCAGCCACTTTGGCAACAACACCACAGCAGGGGCCTTCATTCTTTATCAACAAGAAAAAAAAGACACCAACAAATCCCAAGGTGTTAGTTCATTGGACTGGTCACTTACTGTTCATGCAGGATGGAAGTGCCCCTGGCAGGAGGGGCACACAGAGTGCAGCCACCCTCTCATCCCTGGAAGCCCCAGGTTTCCCCTGGATGGCTGAGTTTCACTGTTTGATCTCTAGCTCTTCATCTTTCAACCTTCTTTTCCCCCAAGTTTGACTCAGGAAAGCCTAGAAGCTAAACTACTCCAGGTAAATCCCTTATGGCAAACTTGTCTGTATGGGAGAATGTTGCTGAGCTGGGGGTTGGAGGGAGGACCAAGCCACGTGTCTGAACCAGAGGAGGCCCAGCATGCCCTGAGCTGATGAAACCAAACGCACACCAGTGAGGAAAGTTGATTTTTACTACAATCAAAGCTGCTGCAGCAATGAAAATAATTTGCAAGGGAGTGTGATTTTTGCTGAGCTCTGCTGACGTTGTGGGGCACAGTGTTCCTGGGAAAACACACCGGCCCTGCTCTTGCTCAAATGCCCATGTTTCACAATTACATTGAGAACAGAATCAGGAATCGAAAGAGGCCACTCCTCGACACCCTCTGCCCCCAGGTCTCCTCTCTCTTTCTTTTTTTCTCAGAAGGATCCAGCCAGTGCTCAGCCATCCCCCTGGGTCTGTGCTGGGGACAGCAGTGTCCTGGACATCCCTATTCCACTCAAAAGGCAAACTAGGAGAGGTGAGTGGCTGGTCTGAAGGTGTCCAGCAAACAGTGGGGTAACAACCAGTATTAAGATCCTCTCCAGTGAATTTTTCCAGTGGCCCCAGTCTCTGCCTGTCCCTTCAGTCCAGGCATGAGGGGCTTCAGCCTCCCCTCCTCAGGCAAAACTGGGATTAACGAGTCCCAGGATAAAACTTACTTATTGAGGTGGTGTTTTCCTACCCCTGACCCTAGAATCATAGAATGGTAGGGTTGGAAGGGACCTTTAGAGATCATCTAGTCCATCTAGTTTTGTTGGTCCCTGCCCTACTGCAGTGCACACAAATGTCTTCTCACAGAGCAATCTGACTGATGGGGGAAGCTGCCCTGGGTCAGAGCAGGTTGCTCACAGAAGGACTAGCTTCTGCAGGGAACCTTGAAATATTCTGGGGGAAAAGGTGTGGGTTGGAGATAAGGGTAAAAAAATATGGAGGAGAAGTCAATACCTTTTTCTGGCGGATTTTTTGAACATCAGCATTACAAAAGCAGCTGATAGTATGACTATGCTGATGCCTAGTCCCAGGAAAACTCCAGTGTCATCATCTGAAAGGAGGACAGAGAGCAAAAAGGTCAATGGAGGGTCCTGCTCTGCCGCCCCATCCACCACGATGCCCGTTGCTGCAGAAGACAGAGCTTTGCCAGAGCAGCCTTCAGGTGCCACTTGCCCTTTTGCTGCTCAGTGAACAAAGCAAAGCCATAACAAAAGCAAAACCACAACTGCTGTCCCATCCTGCACTGTGGCCGTGACCTTCCCACTCCATCGCCCTGCCTGGGGGTTCAGCCAAGTCATTCGAAGAAGTGTGGTGGCTTCGTTTAACCATTTCCTATGTGGCCCTTCCCTTTCAGAAACACTGAAGTGAATTCTCCAGCTCACACTGGTTTTGCTTTTGCTTTAAGTACTACAGCCGTTCATAACATAACCTTTACCAGAAGATGTGCAAACCAGAAGCATAACTGAAGCTAGAAAAACTGATGGGAAATGCTTAAATGAGTCTCTGGTTCAAACTGCAAGGTCAAACCAACCCAGTGCTGGTGTCTGCATGTTCATATGATCTCACATTCTCCTTGTTTTCTTCTCTTCTACCTGTTGTGATGTACATTAGCTTGAAAGTCCCAGCAGAAAGCAAAGCCTGAGGCATTTATTACACGGGTGCCCCCTATCCCTGAGAGCACTGCAGCCTTTGCTGCCCTGTGACTCATGTCCCCATTGAGGGCAAAGTGCCTTTTCTGGTGCTGCCCCAGCTTGAAGGGTAAGGCAGCTATTGCTTCCCCAACAGCATGTGCTGCAAGTGCTGCTCAGGCTAAAACTTCCCCTTCTGGTCAAGGAGAAAACGTGGCTTAACAAGGCTGAGCTATGGTCTTCTTACCTTGGGAGATGTGGCTGTAGGTGCTGCCCAGGAGCTGCTCCTCTGAAGGGACTTTGAGAGAGAGGGGAAAAAGATCAGAGCTTCATTGAGAGGCAGGTGCGTGACACAGAAGCTGTGGCTTATTTCTTTTTCTTCATAATATCATTTAGGAAAAAACAAATAATGGTTTATGAGAAAAATCAAGCTCCCTTAAGCAATTAGTATCTCCAGCTCTGGCTAAGACTCTCCACCATCTCCTGTTTCTCCCAGATCAATTAAGCAAGATGTTGACATCTGCCTGTGTGTGGTTCAGGGGAAAAAGGACTTTGGGACTCACAGCCTTTAATGAATGAATCAGCAGCAGTCAAAGGAAAGAGCTTATCCAAGCCTGGAGGAAGAAGCCTCATTCCACCCTGCTTTGGTACTGTCTTTGCAAGGACCAACACAAACCCAGAGCCAAATGCAATTTCTTCCTCTCTGAAGGGCAAACAAACCCCAGGAAAGGACCTATCTCTGGTTTTGTGTGTTTGAAGGGTTCAGGTGTCCCGGGAGAGCTCCAGAGATTCAAGTATTCCAGTTCCCTGGGAAGAGCTGTTTGAGTACAGGGGACTGGGGAGGGCAAGTGATGCAGCACATTATTCTGCAGCCTGGGAATTCAGCTTGTGGGGGGGTAGGAAGGAAGCTGCCTCTGGCACATTGAACTTGTCTAACTTAAACCCAAATGTAATATGGTTACAGTGCCATGCTGAGGATGGATGGGCTCAGGCTAAGAAGGAGGTTCAGCCTGGGGAAGGTCAGGCTGAAGGTTGTCACCTCTGGGTTGTGCTGGTGCTTTGGAAGCAAATCTTGTCATGGGCATGAGCTCCATGGCTGCCTCATTGGTACTTTCCCCCACAGACCCCCCAGCTTTGCTGAAGGAATCTATGCAACCACTAAGGACAAAGTCTCTATTGCTAAGCATTTAACACATTTCCAAGTCATTTTCCAGTGCAAAGGTTAGGCCATCCTCCTTTTGACACTCAGCTCTTCCCCTTTCTGCAGGGGTTTAAGCCTACTTGAGGATCAGGACCTGGGAAATACACATTGCCAGAGCTGGAAGTGCCCAAAGCCTGAGCTGCCCAGAGCTGAAGGCTGTCAGCATGGCTGTGTATCACCTAACAGGGCTGACAGCCACCAACAGTCCAGGGTGAACCATAAAGGAACGTATGTTTCCATTTCTTGGGAAGAAAAGAGAGCAACTGCCCTTCTCAAAGGCAAGAGTGATGCCAACCAGAAACACAGAGCTGGTTTGTCACAGAGACAGCATCTGAGCAGCTTCAAATGAGCCATTTTAAATTGCACTTGCAGCACAGGATGGTGATTACATCCTCAGGTGGGTAACACCTGCCCTGCCTGCAGCTCTGTCAGGGCAGGACGGCCCTGAGCAGACTCATCTGGGACCCTACTCACACTCCCTGCCTAGGGGCTCTATTTAAGCTTAGCCCTGGGCTATGCTGGGAGAGCTTTGCAGGTTTAAATTCTGGCTTATGGGTTTTCTTCAGGGTGCGACTTCAGCTGTTCCTTGCCTTCAGGGACTTGCCCAGCCAGCACTGCACACTGTGCAGCACCTATAGATGCAGGGCGGTTGCCTGCAGTATCTGTACAGCAGGTATGGGGGTGCTGGGAGGTGTCCTCAGTGCTTGGATGTTGAGCTGTGCATGGGTTATCCTGGCTGAGGAGCAGCAGCAGGATGGAACAGCTCAGGGAACTCAGTAAGCCCAACTCTTAAGGGCAACCAGAGCCAATGTACAGAGTGCTGGAGATGATGATGGTTCTTGCTTTCCTGTGTAAATTGGTCCTTCTTCTCATCTAGGATACTTTCTCGACCTGAAGCCTGCCTGCTCCCACTCCAGGTAAGAAAGGGTGGGCTTGCAGCTTGGCCAGTTGGTCTCTCTAAAAGTAGTTTCCTATGTTTTGGTTTATTTATACCATTTATTGTCAATTCTGCAAAGCAGCAACTTCACCTTTACTGTCACAACCAGAGGGAGTAACTTATTGATGTATCTTGTGAAGTTAAGGTGCAGTTCTCCTGTCTTAGACTGGTCCCAGGAGCAGGCTGTGGGAATGTCACTATGGCAAGAGCAGACTGAGCTCTGCAGTCCCATTGCAGTAAGCTGCAGCTTTTCCCCCCAGCTGGGCTTACCTTGGCCAGAGCTTGGCTTGCTGACTCCATCAGGGTAGACTGCATACACTGACACATTGATGTGACCTCCTGCTAATGCATCTTCTGCAAAGAAGAAAAATTTGCCTTTCAAATGTATCTCTAAGCTGCTGGGAAAGCTCTAGGCTTGCCTGAGGGCTTGTTACAGTGAAAGCATACGAAGGTTTGGGGGTGTCCCCAGCTCTGAGCCTAGTGGCAAGGCCACTGCATGAGCTGCTCTCAAACACACATGGAAGAGCAAAAGGTAGCTGGCTAAGAAGCACTCAAACCCCATCAAACACCAGAATTACCATGGGAAGCAGCAATAGAGCAGGATGGGTACCGAGGTGTTTGTACTGCTGGGCTCAGGCTGTGTTGGTGGGGACTGGTAGGCTGTGGGTACAGCAGGGAGGAGAGATGCTCCAGCAACAGCCTTGTAGAGTTCTGCCTTTGCTCTGCATCCTTTATAAAACACTCATATGCTTCTGCTATGCTTGGACAGGACCCTACAGCTGTGGTGTGGCTTCCCTCCCTGCCAGCTTGCTTCTCACTTCATTATCTTTCCCTGTGACTTTCACATGGGGCTCATGCCCTCATGTCTCCTACTGCTGCACTCCCCCTTGCTTCCCTAAGGGCTTTTCACAGTCCTACTCCCCAAAAACAAGTGGGCAGGGGCTCAATGTCATCTGCAACTCTGCCCTTCTGACACATTTTGTCTGTATAATACCCCAACAAGCTGAAACAAACAGCAGAAGGACTGCTGGAATCCCTCACCTTGGATGTATGTCTGTGTTTCCTGGGGTGGCACCTTCTTCCAAAAGTACTGCTCCTCCCAGTTGTGCTGGCTGGTGGAAACCCCTTCCACTATAAACCAGAGCAGGGCCTTCCTGCTGTGGCTGGGGGGCTGCCAGGCTACCGAGACCCTGCTCCCATTCTCAGGCTTCACCTCCACAGCTGTTGGTGCTGGGAACTCTGTGGGGAGAGATGGCACAGGGATTGTCACCCCAACTCCTCCTTGGGATAGGAGGGAGGCTGGGAAGGGTCAGCTAAGCCTTTCCTGAAAGTGCTTAAGGACAGAAGAGGCAACAAGACATCCCAGAATGAAGTGGGTTTATGTGTATGGATCTAAAGAAACGTGTAAATAGATCCAAATCTGTAGAGAAATACATAAAATAGTCCATAAAAATATACAAATGCTAACACAACTGCTTCCGTGCATCCACCCCCAGCACATCTTCAGCTTTGTCACTTCTCATCTGAAGTGCCTTACCTGCCCTTTCTTACAAGGCAGGCACATGCTTCTGATAAGCAGGAGTGATCACAGCTTTTTTTTTTTTCCGCCTTGCTTGTCTTTAGTTTCTCAAGTCACACATCACTCCTTAATTTGAATGGAACTTTCCCTTCCTGTTGCTCATTAAAAGAGACTCTTTTTTTATAAAACTAGGTGAGTTAGTTGGGGAGGAAACCACAGCCTGTGGGGCAAGGAGTGAGAGTGGCCCAGCAAGGGTGTTCTCCCTCCCCAGTTGGGGTTGTCTCCTTGGCAGAGGCAGCAGGAGCTATTTTTAGGAGCAGCTGAGCACCCTTGCACCCTGTCTGCTTCCCCAGCATGGCCCTGCCAGATCAGGTGGGCAGGACAAACTTATTTTCTTGCTGCAGCCTTTGGAAGCTGAGGGCTGGGAGGTGTGGCTGTGGAGCAGCACCTCTTTCTCTGGGGGATGCTGGCCTTGTCTGGAGGACATTCTCCCTTGGCAGAGCTCTGCTTGGGCTTTCCCCTTGCCTGCCCCAGCTGGCATTTCCCCCCTGCCATCCTGATAAAAGCTAGTCCTGGTTAAAGCTGCAGTTGGTGGGGGTGTGATCCTACCTTCCTGGCCACCGCTGTGCCAGCCGAGGGGGATGCTGGCGGGGCTGGAAGCCCCCCTGGAGTTGTGTGCAGTGATGTGGAGGCTGCGGGCTCCCGGAGGCACCAGGGCTGTGCACGCTGTGCTGGAGGTGTTGCAGAGGAGCAGCGTTCTCCCGTGGCTCTCGGTAGCCACGGTGTAGCCCAGGATCCTCCCGCGTGCATCCCGGGCTGGCAGGGGCTGCAAAGGGTGAGACAGATAGCCCCGTGGGGGTGGGTGCAGGGTCTGACACCGAGCCACCCCCGTGCAGGACAGCGTCCCCTCGGCTGGGTGATGGATCTTGCAAGGACGGAGATACTTTGCCCTAAGGACGCGTTGGGATCTCGCCTCCCCCGCCCCGTCTCTTTGGTGGAAAGGCAACGCCTTCCGCTGCCTCCCGACAGGGGATGCTCTCGGGCAGGAGCAGAGAGTGGTAAAGTTTCCCAGGAGCCGCGCAGAAGCCCAGGCTTTACCTTGATCAAGACCGTCACCTCGCGGCTGCCGTCGGGGAGCGCGGGGCCGAGACGCCGCCAGCCGTCGGGTGCGGTGGCGGGGGCTGCACGGGGAAGGAAGCGCGGGACGGGCATCAGCACCCCGAGGGCGCCCGGCCGCGGCTCCCACCCAGCAGGGCCCTTGCACAAAGCCCCGCTGCAGAGAGGAAACGGCCCAGGCTGCAAACAGCGCCGAGTGCCGCTTTTTAGGGCGTGCACGTCCCCGGCTTCCTCCCTGCGAGTGGGGTGCAGGGAAAGGCATTGCTGCTCAGCTCCCGTGGCCCGAGCTGCCTGCACTCAGCCCCGAGTTAGAAACCGAGGTGCGAAGGGGGGAAGCTGACCCAAGAGAACAGGTACTTGTGTCTGGTGGGACAGCTTGGCTGATGTGGCTTTTCCACCTGGAGCCAGAGGGTGCTCGCTGGCGTGAGCAAGGCAGTGGCACTACCCATCCCTGCCCTGTCACTGGCTGCCACAGGACAGAGACTGGCACTGTCCTCTGCTCACCCACCCCTTGGGGACTGATCAGCATTGATGAGATCCCCTCCCTCAGCCTTCTGAACAGCCCCAGGGCCCGCTGCCTTTCCTCCTCACAGAGCTGCTCCAGTCCCCTCAGCACCTTGGTGGCTCTGCATTGGCCTGTGGGCACGCACAGGCTCCTGTGTCATGCATGTGCCATGCACATGCCACATGTGCCACACATGTGTTTTGCTGGCTGACTGCAGCTGCCTTGCAGCTGGAGCTCGGGCCAGGCTTCCCCATAGCAGAAAGGCAGCGAGAGCAGTGCTGTGGCTGAGCTCACCTGCCTCGGGGGTGCTGTAGAGAAACGGGGGGCTCCAGGCACTCCAGGGGCTGTTGGCAGGGCTGAGCCGGCATCTGACCTGGAACACATACTGGGTGTTGCTCTGCAGGTTGTGCCCACGCTGCCCTGTGCCATCCCACGCCTCCACCTGCAAGGGAAGCAGGGTGTTTGGGGGAGCAGGGCACAGCAAGGCCCCCCACCAGCACCGCTCGCCCATCTCAAGTGGGAACATGTGCCAGTCACTGCCCTCTTCAGCTGTGTGGATGGGCATAGGCATGGGGACCCAGCTAAGCCCCAGGGGAGGTCCTGCCAAGGGGGTCCCCATGGCTGCCCTGCCTGCTGTGGTGCTCCAGCATGTGGGGTCAGGAGTGCTGCTGTTCTAAGAACCAATAGACACATGTTGCCCTCTGCTACCACTCCCAGCTCCTCCTGCTGCTTCTGACACCACAGCAATTTGGGGTGGTGGGCTCTGGTGGATGCTGGGATCCATCCTCAGCCCCTGCCAGTGCCTCAGGGAGGTTTTCAGAAGGGCCCCAGGTGGAACTGCCACAAGTGAAGTGTATGTGTGGGCCATGGGTGAAGCATGTGCACGCTGAGCATCCATAGTTGTGCTTTTGCCTTGTCCTTGCAGATCTGGATATTGCTTAGAGATGTTTTGGATTTCTGCCCTTTTGCTTAAAAAGCAGAGATATCCCTGTCTGAGAGGCTGGCTGGAGGGCAGACAGTGCTCTTGGAGGGCATCAGCTGTCCTGCCCTACTAGAGCTGAGGGGCTGCCCGTGGCTGGGGGTACACGTCTCCCCCACCAGCGCTGAAGCAAAGGAATGGGTTTTGGATGATCCCAGATGCTGCATCTCCTGATGTGGGTGTGCAGGGGGAAGGCTTTGGGGGGTCTCTCGGGCTGTCTCACGTGCCACGTCGAGGTGCCCACGGCTTTGTGTCGCCCCTCACAGCGCACGTTGTCCATCAGTGTCTGCCTGCTCCAGCGGATGGTGGTGCTGGGATGCGACGTCTCTGTCGTCTCGGCGCCGGCAACCACAGGCAGAGCAGGAACCACTGCGGGGAGAGTTGGGTCTGGGGTCTGGCACCCAGAGGGCTGCCCCTGCCAGCTGCACTGCTCATGCCTGCCCTGCAGTGGCACCTCAGGGCAGTGCGTGTGTGCCCCAGCAGCCAGGGCAGCTCATGGGTGGATAGACAGACAGACATACAGAGCTCCTGCAGGTTGAGGCGCTGAGGGGCTGAGCAGGCAGTGCCCAGCGCGTTGCGGGCCTGCACCCATGCTGAGTAGCAGCTCCTGCCGTGCAGAGCCTTCAGCAGCACTGGTGAGCCCGCAGAGAAGACCTTCTCCTCTTCCTCCTCCTCCTCAGCATCCTCCTCAGCACCTGGCACTGCCGTCCCCATGCTGGGAAGTGGAAGGCAGCTCTGGTCAGAGCCCATTCTGGCATCATGCAACCCCTGGAAAGGCAACCCTGGCTCTCGAGGGGTCACGGATTGTGACAGGGCACAGTCATCTCCAAACCCAGGGTTTGTCACTCTTACATCGACCTAGAAAGTTACTGCCTTTGGCTTTCAACTTTAAGTTGTAGGAAAGGAGCTTTGTCATTACACTCTGGCTGCACAGCTCAGCGTTTGAAGCCAGGCGGGTTTCAGCAGGTGCTTGGTTAATCACGTTTCTCCACAGAGCCTATTGTACCACGACACTGAACGTGTTGACTTCACTAACTGGGTCAGGCTGAGTTTGAAAGCCTGCCCAGTCCCATGTCATGGGGGCTGTGGTGTGCATGGGGGCAAAAAGCACCCCAGCATGCGTCTGGAGAGCTGTGGCAGCAGCCAGCACATCTCCTTCAGCTTCAGACTTTTGTACCCTGCCAGAGTTTGGGGGTTTGGGCAGTGCTGGGTGCACCCCTTGGCTTAGAGACACTCGATGACTGCAACAAGTGCACGGCTGCAGCGTGCTGCAGCACGCTGCGATGTTTCCTGGGCCAGCAGTAGCACCGAGCACCCCGCAGAGTCACACCCGCGGTTTAACACGTGGTTTGCAGGAGGAGCAGCGGGAAGATGCGAGCTTCAGAAAGCTAACTGGGGCACGATGCGTGCTGCCGCAGGCACCCGGCTCTGTGGCCACTGCGCCCCGGCCGGTTGCCACACTCCCCCGCCCACCCAGCCCCGTACATCGCCCACCCTGCAGCCCCCCACCCAC
>WBNH01007294.1:57732-101711 GCA_013401255.1 Urocolius indicus
CCCACCCTGCAGCCCCCCACCCACGGGGCCTCACCTGCGCAGGTGGAGGCTGTAGTGGGTGTGCAGGTGGGTCGGCCGCCCCGTGTCCCAGGTGCAGGTCAGGCGCTCCGAGCGCTCCATGATGGTGCAGGTCAGGTTGCTCGGAGGGTCCGGAGGATCTGTGGGGTCGAGGTCAGGCAGAACGTGCAGCCTCCCCTTGAGCGGTGCCAAACCCAGGCTGCTGCAAACCCCCTCTCACCCTCCCCGACCTCATCGGTGCTGGTGGCTTTAACAACCTCCCCCCGAAACCCTGTGGCCGTGGGGGTACTCACAGCCAGCCTGGATGTCAGCACCGCACACCAGCTCGTTCTTTCTGGTGTCAGGGCAGCGGGCGAAGCAGGTGACGGTCGCAAAGGGCATCCGGAAATCGCGCAGGCGGAGCTGCACGGTGCTGCTGTTGAGGGGCTGCAGGGGACCCGCAGCCTCGCTGTAGTTGAGGAGGATGAGGAACTTGGTCTGGCGGCAGCCGAGGGCGGAGAGGCAGTTGATGGAGATGTTGGAGCCCATCCGCACCACGGGCGCGGGCTCGACCCAGACGTGCCCAGAGCACTTGATGTTTTCAGCACCTGCGCCAAGAACCGCTGGGTCAGGGAGGCTGCAGGTGAGTGTCCCAGGGGAGGGAGAGGATGCCCACGCGCTGCACTGCTCCACATAGGCAGCTGCTGCCCCCCCTGGGATGTGGGCAGCAGCACTGGCAGGACGTCGTGGTGGGGGGCAGCTGGTGTCCTTCCCCCCAGGATGGGGGATATAAACCCCCCAGCCACAGGACACCCGGTGACTCATCCCCTCACATCACAAAACAGCCAGTTTCACCAAATTTAGGTTTTGCTCTAATGCTTAAATGACTGCAGGGAAATAACCCGTAGTCTCGAGAGCTCTGATCCCCGGAGATTAGGGCGGCAACTCCTGCGCAGAGCGAGCGCTGCCCTTCCCTATCAGATGAGCACTGTAATCTGCAGCAGCCCCAGCACACCCGTCCCGCAGCTGGTATCTCCCTCGATCTGCTTTCCTGGAAAGGGCACGGCTGTTCTCCGGTGCCGTGCGAGCAGAGGCATGGACCCTGCCGGGACCCGAGCTCCGGCGCGGGATGCAGCAGAGAGAGACCCCAGAGCCCCCTGCAACGCTAACCAAGCCTTCTCCCCAAAGCCCGGAGCTGTCACATTGTCGTTTTCCCCCTCGTGCTCTGGTGGCCCGTGAGGAGGATGCCCCGCCGGGCCGTGCCGTGCCGTGCCGCGCTGCCGCTCACCTCCGCACAGGCAGCAGAGCAGGACGTGCAGTGCCAAAGCCTCGCCGGACCCCGCCATGGCCTGGGCTGCGCCCACTGCCCGTGTGTGGCATAGTCTGGGGAGAGAGAAGATGTGAGCTGTGCCACTGTCACGCGGCTGCCCTCGCCCCACGGACTGGCCCGGAGCTGGGGATGGAGGTGCAAGGCGAGGGGTTTGTTGGAGATTGAGGGTCAGGCAAGGCTGTGCTCACAGCAGGAGCGTGGGGGAACGAGCTTGCAGGCACCCAGCATTTCGGGTAACAGGCAGCCGGGTAACATTAGCAGATCCCAGCGTCCAGCCCCGAGGCCACTTTCCCTGAGCTTCCACCTCTGCTGACATTTCTCTCAGTTCTCTCTGCCACTGGGAGGTGGGAGCTGAGCAGACCCTCACCACAGCCTCCCTCCATGCTCACGTGCACGGTGCTGAGAACTGAGAGCAGCCCTACACCTCCACAGCTTGCTTTTTAAGCCAGCAATAAGAAAAAACAGCCCTTTAAAGAAGGGGTTTAAAACTGTTTTTAAGTTTTCCCTTGAGGGACACACTGAGCCAGAGCCCACTGAAAAAGCTTCAAAATGAGGTTGTTTGACCCAAAGTGGGTCAGCTGGAGCTCTGGGGCTACAAGGCTACAGCAAATGCTGCTGTGTTCCTCCTGCTCTGTGAGCTGACCTCGTTTGCTCTAAGGGCTGTTCAAGCATTTATGATGAGTGAGTCAAATTTCAAGTGCTTTCCCATTGCCTGACCCACTAAGAGAACCTGAAGGCCTTCCAGCTGCCTGCATCCTCCTGCAAGGTAGAACAAACAGAAAAAGAAAAGTCCCACTCTCTTGTTCTATGAAGAGAGATGAAAATCCAGTAACTGTGCCCAAGTGCCAGCTGAGGCAGGATCCCTGGCTCTGCCCCTCACATGGGTCACTCACATTCTCTGCTTTGTTTGCAGTTTACAGGTGTTTAGCGCTCCAAGGGCAGAAGGAATTAGACTGTTCCCTTGACAGAGACACACTCATCCTTGGCCTTATCTCTCCTCCAAAGTCTCCCCTTCGTTCTTTGGCGCTGAAGAAAGGTTCAGCAGGTGAAGAAGGAAAACGCTGTCCAGCTTGTGTGAGCCCAAAGCACGCGGCATCCCGCCAGGCAGCAGCAGGTAACACACAGAAGCAGCAGCCAACAAATGCCACGTGGGATTCGTTTGGCTTTCACATCCCCCCAAAGCAGGCTGGCAGCCAGGCAGGGCAGCAGGTCCTTACCTTGGTGCTCCTTGGGCCACGTGCAGCTCGGCCCCTTTGGCTGCTGCTGCTGCTGCTGCTGCTGCTGTGCAGGGGCTGCTGAGAGTGGTGAGCAGCACCGGCACTGTCAGTGAGTCTGACCTAGATAGCTGAGCCCAGCCCAGAGAAACTGAGAGTTTCCAGTCTGAGTCAGTCCATGGGGAAACCCAGCATCCCTTAAAGGAGCAGCCCCTAGGGCACGTGGCTTTTTGGCCTTTAAGTCGTTGCAGAATTTGGAGGTACCCTGGCAAAGTTTTAAGTCCCTCCTGAATGGATTTTTCTGATGGAGTCGCTGGGTGTGAGGCGACAGGAACCTGGTGAGGGATCCTGGGGAGCCCTCCTGAGCTACAGCAGCAGCAAGGTGGTTTTTGTACTAATTCCAGAAGCCTCAAATTAAAAACTCCTTAAGGATTGAGGTTGTTTCCACTCTCCCTGCTAGTGCGGGTCCCAACTCATCTGGGGATGCTGCGGTCCCCGGGGGTGGGTGAGAAGTGGGGAGGGGGTGGTGTCTGGCTGTCTCTGTCTCTCTCCATCCCACCGAGTACCACCGCTGCTTCCCCCCCCCCCCCCGCGCCCCCCCCCCCCCCCCCCCCCCCCCCCCCCCCCCCGCAGAGTCCGTGGCTTCCTTTTTCATGTCGGTTGAAGAGTTAAACCTCAACAACAGTGTTAACCTCATTAGAGGCTGCAACCACAGGAAATACCGCACGGCTCCACCGCCTCTGTCCTGCAGGAGGAGGCATTAGGGAACTGAATTTCCCATCCCCCGGGGGGGCAAAGCAGACCCTTCTTCTGCCTGCAGGGCCCGGCTGCTCTGGGTTTTGGCTGATCCGTGGGGACTATTTTCGTGAATGGAGGAGCATGAGGCTGCTTGCACTGAGGGGGAGAAGCTCAGTTTGTGCCGAAGCTATAACGTGTGGTTACAGGAATATGCAGAAGGCGTCTGTGCGAGCAGTTACACACACCCTCTCCAGGGGTTTGGTGGGAATTGTAGTTTCAGTATGTTACAGATGGTTTTCATGCACTATGTAATGAAAATATTAGTATTAATCAATCAAAATAGTTTGTCGGGGGGGGGGGAGGGGGGCCTGGCCTCACCGGTGGGCTTTGCTGCAGCAGAGAGCTGGGGAGGGGTCGGTGGGAAGGAGAGCCTCTCTGCATGGCTGCAGGGCAGAGAGGGCTCTGCCTGCACCGACAGAGCTGGAGCTGAGGAAGGAGCACTGCAGGGCACATATTTGACTCCAGGGATGTACATCTGGGGCTGGGGTGGCATCACAACTGTGCATAGCTGGAGGCAGGTTCTGTCAGCTGAGTCTGGGGCAGAACCAGGGCAAGCACTTCTGGAGCCAGGGCAGCACAGCTGGAGCCAGGGCAGCACACCTGGAGCTGGTGAAGTACATCTGGACATGCAGCAGTGTGCCTCCAGCCACGGTGAGCTGTGGCTGCTCCCCAGCACCCAGACAGCCTCTGTGCTCTCACAAGGACAGGTGTTTTAGCCCCTCTGAGCTGCTGCTACCCGTATTTCCCAGACCTTTACGCTTTTCTACTGCCATTTAAACTGTCTCCCCTCTTCCTGAGTGGCTCAGTGTGCCAATGCTGCTTGCCCAAAGGTAGGAGAGGAGCAGCATGAATGCTCACTCCTGCCTCTTCCCTGTGGCTTTCTCTTTCCTGTGCTCAGAAATTCCACTTGCTTTGGCCTTCCTCCAAAGCCTTGGCTTCCCAAACCTCATCCTGCCTCTTGCTCCCTTCAGGGCTCTTTGTGATGTGATTTAGATCTTCCTCACAGCCTGATGTCCAGATGTGAAAAGACCTTGCCAGCATTTTGCTGCCGTGGAAAGAGTCCCTTCAGAGGTTGGAATGGCATGGTGTGGCATGTGGGGTGCCCTCAGCACTCCGTGCCTGTTCCCCTGGGACCCATGGTGCTCCCCAGCTTTTTTTCCAGCCTGGCTGATGGTCCCTGTGGCATGTTTGCTGTGTTCAGACCCAGCCTGGTGTCAGTCACCCCCTTCCTTGCCAGCACTTTCTCCTGACCCTCAGTCTGCCTCAGTGGCATCAGCTTCATGCACTCATCATCCCCAGCAGCAGCCCTGGTCCTCAGCAGCACCCCTGGTCCCCAGCATCACCCCTCGTTCCCCAGCAGCACCCCTGGTCCCCAGCATCACCCCTCGTTCCCCAGCAGCACCCCTGGTCCCCAGCAGCACCCCTCGTTCCCCAGCAGCACCCCTGGTCCCCAGCAGCACCCCTCGTTCCCCAGCAGCACCCCTGGTCCCCAGCAGCACCCCTTGACGCCCAGGAGCACCTCTCGTCTCCCAGCAGCACCTCTTGTCCCCAGCAGCACCCCTCGTTCCCCAGCAGCACCCCTGGTCCCCAGCAGCACCCCTTGACCCCCAGAAGCACCCCTCGTTCCCCAGCAGCAGCCTTGATCCCCAGCAGCAGCCCTGCTTTGGGGGGCACCCTCAGAGGGCCGCGGTGCCTCCGTCCCGCTGATGCCGTTGCGTGCCCTGCCCTGTCCCGCGGCCGCCCCCGCGCAGCCGATCGCATCGCGCAGACACTTCCTCGGAGGCTGCCGAGCCCCGCGCTGCCCCCTCCCGCCCCCGCCGCCGCATCCTGCTCCGTTTCCGCGCCCCACCGACTCTCTTCTGCTCCCTTGGCCCCGGGGCTCCCCGGCTCCGAAGGCCCTGTGCCCTACCCTGAGATGTGCAGCCGCCCCGGAGGCATCGCCAGTTTGGCCCCAGGGAGAAGCCGCCGGCGGAGCTGAGCTGGTTCCCCAATGAGATTAGAATTAAACAGAACTCGTTCATCATTTGTTATCTTTGGTGGGCTCGATGCTGGCCGGGCACGCTAAAATTACGGCAGTGAGTCACAGGCTTAGTTTACCAGGAAGGAAAGGTCGGGCCAGAGCAGGTTTTGCTGCCAAAAGCCAAGCACTTATGTCATACTCGGAGCTGTGCTTGGCACGGAGGGGGGACACGGATCCCAGGCATGTGGTCCTGGAGCAGGTACTGGATACATCCCCTTCATCATTGCAGCTGCACCTCCGGCTGCCAACCCAACCCACTCACCCAGAGGGTCCAAATAGAACCACAGAATCATTTTGGTTGTTAAAGCCCTTGAAGCTCCTGCAGTCCCAGCCCTCCCCTCCCCCTGCCCAGCCCAG
Organism: Urocolius indicus; assembly: GCA_013401255.1. Taxonomy (NCBI): domain Eukaryota; kingdom Metazoa; phylum Chordata; class Aves; order Coliiformes; family Coliidae; genus Urocolius; species Urocolius indicus. Next base: position 63,449 of record WBNH01007294.1, read on the forward strand.
CACTAACCCCTGGCCCTCAGCACCTCAGCTCCACGGCTTTGGGATCCCTCCAGGGCTGGGCACTCCCCTAGCTCCCTGGGCAGCCTGGCACAGGGGCTGACACTCCTCTCAGGGAAAAAGCGCTTCCCAGGAGCTGTTTGCGTCAGTCCCGCTGGCTTCAGAGCCCAGGCAGGATGAGGTTCCTCTCTGCTCTTGGAAGAGTAAATATGTCCAGGTCCAAGCCTGCAATGAGGACAAACAGGTGGCTTGATAAGGACAGACAGAATTTAGGGCAGGAACAAGGAAGGTGATGCCAATGAGAAAGCTTTTTTCTGATTGTGGGTTTTGGCCAGGCTAAAAGGACACCTTAGGTGTGGGAAAGTTGGTCCCAGGCTTTAAAGTCTGTCCTTCCTGCAGCCTGTCCAGGGAGCAGCCCCTGCTCCCCTCTTCTCCCTTTGCTGGGAGTGGGGCAGCAGTGGGGACAGGAACTAGCTGGGAAAAAGAATGCTTAGGCAAAGAGAATGGGTCCTTAGGGCTACCTAGATTACTGGAACATATTTCTTATGATTAAAGGCTGTGAGACTTGGGGCTGTTCAGCTTGCAGAAGAGAAGGCTGAGCGAGGACTCCATCAACACAAGTATTTTAAAGGGTGGGTGTAGAGAGGATGAGGCCAGTCTTTGTTCTGTGGTGCCCAGTGCCAGGACAAGGGGTAACAGGCATGGACTGGAACACAGGCAGTGCCCCTGGCACAGGAGGAGAAACTCCTTTGGTGCTGAGGGGAGAGAGCCTTTGTCCAGGCTGCCCAGGGAGGGTGTGGAGGCTCCTGCTCCGAACTCCCCTGGATACATTCCTGTGCCCCCTGAGCGAGGGGAACCTGCTTTATCAGGGAGTTGGGCTGGAGCAGTTCTGCAGGGCCCTTCCAGCCTCCACTGTTCTATGATTGTGTGATTCCCAGCTGCGAGGGCAGGGCGTGAGGGAGAGTGTGCTGGGGCGAACAGCAGCTCATGCCCGCAGGGTCTCAATGGCCCGTTGCACACTGGAGGCTACAGGGCTTGGCTGTGCCCAGGCAGGTCCTGGCATGGCAGGGAGATAGCTGGGGATGGAGCTCTCAGGAAAGGGCTGCTTTCTCTGCAAACATGGCCAGGGCCAAGGGACAACAAACACCGTTGTCGCTGCCTTGGGAATGACCCTGAAGAGCTGCAGCTCTGAGGCTCATCTCATCTCCCTGCACCCACCTCAGCTACAGACCCCATGCCCACCCCTCACCCTGCTGCCTCCCCCACCATGCAGCACCCCTGAGGAGGGTCTGGGTGCCTGAGGAGAGTCTGGGTGCCACAGCAGGGTCTGGGTGCCTCACGAGAGACCGCGTGCCACAGGAGGGCCTGGGTGCCTCAGGACGATCTGGGTGCTGCAGGAGGGTCTGGGTGCCTGAGGAGGATCTGGGTGCTGCAGGAGGGTCTGGGTGCCACAGGAGGGTCTGGGTGCTGGGTGGATGCTGCGTCCCCGTGGTGAACAGGATGCGTGGGTGATGGAAAGCAGCTACCACAGCAGTGAGTGCTCTTGGTGCATATGTTAGTTCCTGCCTTCCAGTGAAATCCTGAATGCTGCCGTTTTTTTCTGATGTAACCTATAGGGTGGTTTGTCGATTGTGTGTTTTTTTTTTTTTTTTTCCAAGTTGCCTTATTTTGGGTTTTTTCCACTTGGTGGAATGAGGCCCAGAGGGGAACATTTAACCTCTGAAAAGGAAAGGCCTGATGCCAAAATCCTTCGTGTGGGGTCACCCAAGGGCAACACGCTGCAGGGTGCTGGGCCCCCATGCCTGGCTGTGCCGGTGGCAGCAGTGCCAGCACGGGTCTGCACCTCCCCTGACTGAGCCTCCCACTCTGGGAAGGGAGGGAGCGACTCCCCTATCCCATAACCCCACCTGGAAAAGGGCAGCAGCACTTGTAGCGCAGGTCCCCTTGTCCCCCCAATGCCTGGTGCTGCTGTGCCCCTGGAATGCCACCCCCTGCCCTCGCCCCATACAACGTCCCCCTGTGCCAGGCTGCTGTGTGATTGAAGACCCTCCACATGCTGCCCTCCTTCCCCTGCAGACCGCTGGGCGACGGCCCCTCATGCTGTACACCCCTCGCCAAACGCCCGTGCCACGAATCCCTCACGTGATACCCCCGCGTGCCGTGCCCCCCAGCGCCAGTGCCGTGCCCCTCACGCCAGACCTCGCTCTATCCCCCCAGCGCCAGAGCCCCGTGCTATCCCCCCACGCCAGCGCTCCTCGCAACGCCGCCCCCTCCCCGGCCCCCGCGCCAGACGCGCTGCTGCGCCCGCCCCGTCCCGCCCCCGCAGCCATGTCGTCGAGGCGGGCGGCGCGCAGACGCCCGGTGGTCGGGGCCGGAGCCCCCGCGGGAGCCGCGGCGCGCGGCGATGCGGAGCGGGGGATGGCGGCGCCGGGGTTGCCGCTCTGCCTGCGCCTCCTGGCCGCGGCTTTCTACGGCCTCAGCTCCTTCCTCATCGTCGTCGTCAACAAGAGCGTCCTCACCACCTACGGGTACGGCCGCGCCGCCTCCGTTCCGCGCCCTCCGCCGTGCCGGACCCCCGCTCTGCCTTCCCCCGCGCCGCGCTGTCCCTGCCCTCCCTCCTCGCTTTGGGGTCCTCCCGGCCCTCCCCCCACCTCCCCGCCGTGCCCCCCGCTCCCGTGGGGCCGGTTGCCCCCCGTGCACGCCTCCGGGACCGCGCCGTGGCTGTGTCCGCTGGCTGAGAGCCGGCGGGGCTGGGGGGGCAGTCCCGCTCCCACGCACACGGCCGGGGGGGCTGCGCGGCTGTTGGTTCCCTGACCCGCTGATCGCTGCTCTCTCCCCGCAGGTTTCCCTCCTCGCTCTGCGTGGGGCTGGGCCAGGTGAGTGGGGTGTCCCCCACGCCTCCTCGTATCCCCCCCCCACCCCCCTTCGCCCCTTCCTCACGCTAGGGGGGGCCCGTGGAGCTGACCCCCGCTCTCTTGCAGATGCTGGCCACCGTGGCGGTGCTCTGGGCGGGCAAGGCACTGCGGGTGGTAAAGTTCCCCGACCTCGACAGACACATCCCCCGGCGGGTAAGCCCCTCCCCGGGCGCTGCCCACCCTCCTGGGGCACCTCTCCTCCGCTCGGGGGCGGCCCGAGGGTCCCTGGCGCGGCCCCTCACCCCCGGGTGTGTTTTGGCAGCGGGATGCTCAGGCCGGTTGCCCCGGGAGCTGCTGGGGAGTTTCCCCGCCGTGCTCTGGCTGCTCACGTTGTGTCTTGTCCCTCTGATCGTTTTCTAGACGTTTCCTCTACCTCTTCTGTATTTTGGGAACCAGATCACAGGACTGTTCAGCACAAAGAAGCTCAAGTACGGAGGGGTTTTGTCTATGGGGCGTACAACAGGGCCCATGTGGGGAGGAGGTCTGGTGCTTGCAGGGAGCTGCTGCCAGGCCCTGAAGCTCTGCAGGAGTGTGGGTGACCTGAGCAGAAGCCACTTGGGGCCGTGAGCTTCCTGCTCTGCCCACGCTGGAATGAGCCACGTGTGTGTTTCCCAGCCCGTGGGGAGAGTTGGACACCTGGGACTGGCCCTCCCGTGCTGTTGATGCTCATGGGGCTGAGGGGACAGCGCTGTTCTGCCTGCAGGCTCAGCCGTACTCCCCTGAAGCCCTTTTCTTGGGATGCTGCCCTGTGAAGTGCTGTTTTGGCAGTGGGAGGGATGCCCCCCCCCCCCTCACCCTGCCCCACCTCCCTCTTGCAGCCTGCCCATGTTCACCGTCCTGCGAAGGTTTTCCATCCTGTTTACAATGTTTGCCGAAGGATTCTTACTCAAGTGAGTCTTCCTGGGCCATTCTGTGGGCTTGGAGAGCCCTGTGCTCGGGGGTTTGGCTCTGAGCTGGGCTTGGGGAAGGAGTGTGGATGGCGGAAAGGGATTCAGAGAGCAGCAGCATGTTGGTCTGGGTGACCCTTTTCCCTTCTGTGTTTAGAGACCCCAAAAACTGCTCTGGCTGTGTGCTCACAGAGCCCCCAGCACCAGGCTGGTCCCAGGCTGTGCCCTGTGCCCATCCCTTCTCAGCAGCAGGCAGAGCTGTAGCTCTCAGCCCTACAAAGCTGCTGGGTCTTGAGTCACCAAAATGACTGCCTGGGAGTGTTGTGGTTGCTCTGGCACGAGTCGGTTTCCTTGGGGGTTTTCTCCCCCTCTATATGTGCTGCGGGGAAAGACTTCTCCTCCCACAAAGCATTCAGTGGAGATTGACTGCCCTGCTTTCCCCTTTCTGCCTCTGCAGGAAGAAGTTTTCTTGGGGCATTCAGATGACAGTATTTGCGATGATCCTGGGGGCGTTCGTGGCAGCCAGGTGGGTGCCTGTGCCACGGCACGTGGCTGGGCCGGGCAGGGGGGCTGAGGGGCTGTGTGCCTGGGACACAAGAGAAGGAAGGCTGCCTTCTGCCTACCCTAAGACGTCCTCTCCAGTTGGAAAGAATGTGTTACTGACCCAAATCCCAGCCCCTCCTCCCGTGATTAACATTTTCTGACAACTTGCTGGCGAGAGGGAATGGGGAAGGATTCTTGCCAGCCTTACCCTCTGCACACTGAGCACTTGGGCTTTTTTCCTCCCCTCTCCCAGCTCTGACCTGACATTCGATCTGGAAGGGTATATTTTTATCCTTATTAACGATGCCTTAACAGCTGCAAACGGTGCCTACGTGAAGCAGAAGCTGGATTCCAAGGTAGGCTGAGTGTCACTCATGGCTCCGGTCACTCACCACCTTTGGCCATTGTGCTGGGTGCCAGGGTTGCCACATGACACTGGCTGGGGTACTGCCCCTGTGCCTGTACTCACCACGGGCCCTGTGATGGGATGTTATAGAGGGAGATCTGTGATGGGACATCAGAGTGGGCTGTGATGGGATGTTAGGGATCTGTGATGGGATGTTAAGAAAGGAAGGTGTGTGATGGGATGTTAGAGATCTGTATGTGTATACTGTGTAATACATATAAAGAATAAACATGTACAGCCATAAAACCAAACATCAGAATATTTTAATATCCATATTTCACTAAAGCTTTGTCACACTGCTCTCTTCTGTGCCTTCACTGTCTCCCATGCAGTGGGAAGCACTGAGTTCATGCAACTGCAGAGCGGCTTTTTATCCCCAGCCCATGGCTGCGACCTGGCTCTGGGAACCCCATGTGGGTGGGTTTAGCTGATGGCACTTGGTCTTCAGCCACCACATGAATAAGGGTTTGTGTTCCTGTTTGGACCCAGCGTGGACAGAGGTGTTTGTTGTTTTCAGGAGCTGGGGAAGTACGGTTTGCTGTATTACAATGCACTGTTCATGATCCTGCCCACCCTGACCATCGCCTACTTCACCGGGGACGCGCAGAAGGTAGGGCTCTGGCCCCAGGGGCTGCCTTGGCACCATGCCCTGGGCACACAGGAGAGCCTTTTGCTCTTCCTCAGTTTGCACTTTCCTGTGGCTTGGGTCTTCCGACACCAAATGGGGAACACTCAAAGCTGTGGCTGCAGAGCAGTTGGTTACTCCCAGTTTCCATCCAGGGAGGAGTATGGGAGCTGCCTCCAAAGCACGTTGAGCTCTGCAGCCACAGAGTTGCTCCATCCAAGTGGGGTGGGTTTGCTTTTTGTAGTGCTGGAGGGACTGTGGGAAGTGCAAGAGCAATACGGGAAACCAAATGTTACTGAAAGCAGAGGAGTCAGTGGAGTGTTTTAAGAAATGGGTTTTTTCAGACTCCTTTCAGCCTCTTCTGGGACCTTTCAGCCTCTTCTGGGACAGGCATTGTGTTGAGTTGCTCCAGGGGTCGTTCTGCCTGTGCTGCCCCAGCAGGCGGACTGTCTGAGTCATGTGCAGTTATCTTTACATGACTTTATTATCATTAATATTACATGTAGGAGGCCAGAGGTGTTGCCAGACTTTGGTCGCCAGTGGCCCCCACAGACACCCCTGTCCCCCCTAAACTGCCCAGGCAGGAGGGGGCCTAGGCTGGTGTCAGTTCCCACCTAAGGAGCTTAACTCCCCGATGAGGAGCCCCAGTAAGCAGTGATTAGCTGCTATGATTAGCGAGGAGGAGTGGATGCAGGAGGTGAGGGGAGCTCAGGCCCTGCCCTTCACCAAAGGTGGCTCAGTGGGGTATATTTGGGCATAAAGTGCTCATTTACCAGCAGGAGCTGTCAGACAGGGAGCAAAATGTTGCTCTGTGCTGCACTGTGCAGCCTCTGTTCAGCACATACAGAAACACTGCTGCTTTAGGGCTCTCTTTTTTTGCATTTCTTTTTTTTTTCTCCCCCTTGAATCAAGTCCTTTTTTCCCTGGGTGAGCTCCTGGCAGCCAGAGGCAGACAAAGATGAGCTCTGTCGTGGGCTGCTGCCAGGAAACTTCACAGTTGCAGCCTGATGAAAAACCCTCTTGTGAAGCTGAACGTGTCTGGCATGGGGATGGCTCCTGGGGGCTGGCTGGGGAGGGGGGCTGCATTGTGGGGGGCCAGGATGGGGTGAGAGGGCATTTGCACAGGAAAAGCCCCCACACTCTGCTTGTGCTTCTGCATGTGTTAAGACTTGTGGCTCAGTAACACGTGCCAGAGGTAATGAGGTCTTGTCATGCCACACTTTGCAAGAGGCAGGACCGGGCAGGAGGGTGCTGGTGAGGAAAGCCCTGCAAGTAGTTCATTCCCTTCCCCCCAGGAATTAGCTGCAGGAGGATGGGGATTCATGCCCCAGGCTGGCATTTTGTGTCCCAGCTGCCTGATACCATCCCCTTTGCTTCCATGTGGGAGAGCAGGTGTGGGGAGCAGCCATGGGCCTGCTCTGTCCTCACCCCCTCGCTGCATCACCAGCTGGCCACAGCTGGCAGAGACCTCCAGAGCTCCTGTGGCCCAGCCCCTGGAGCAGGTTGGGTTCTGAGTGTCTCCAAGGATGGAGGCTCCCCCACCTCCCTGGGCAGCCTGTGCCTAAGCTGGTGTCCAGAGAGACCCTCCTATGTGTCATTGTATGCCCATGGCCTCTGCTCCTTCCCTGAGCACCACTGTCAGAGCCCATCCCAGCCCCTGACACTGTCCTTGCAGGTGTTTGTACAGACGATTAGGTCCCCCCTGAGCCCACTCTGCCCCAGGCTGAGCAGTTCCAGCTCTCTCAGCCTCTCCTCCAGGCAGAGACGCTCCCAGGCCCTTCACCCTGATTGCCCCTCATTGGAGTCTCTCTAGTCTGCCTATCTCTGCCTTCCCCTGAGGAGCCCAGTGCTGGACCTTCACCCCAGGGGTGGCAGGGATCCACAGAGGATCCCAGAGGAGAGGGATCCCTTCCCTCAAACCCAGTGCAGCCCAGGACATTGTTCCCCTTCTTTGCAGCACAGGCTGACTCCTGGTCACCCTGGGCTGAGGGTTTCTCTTGGCCATGGCAAACACTTTGTGCTTCCTCTTGCTGAGCTGCATGAGGGTCCTTCAGACCCGTGTCCCACCCTGGCGGGTGGCACTGGGCTCTGACCTCCTTCCCTATCCCTACTGCAACCCATTTCCTGCTGCTGGAGCTGTGGCCTCAGAGTCTCCCCTAGACCTGCAGCTGGCAGGGACCCGAGGGAAAGCAGCCAGACAAAAAGAACACAGCAAAAAAAGCCCTGCTGTGGGATCCAGAATCCCTTTAGCCATTTGTCTCCAGGGCTCAGATGCCCCTGGGATGTGCTGAGCACTCTGGTTTGACACGGGGGAGTTGGCAGGAGGGTGATTCTGGGCAGCGGCTGCCTGGGTAATGCCCTTCCCTGCCTCTTGCTGCCCCTGGGACTGCTCCTCAGTGCTGCTGTGGCTCCCCCTGCAGCCCTGGGGATGGCAGCCTGGGCTCAGCCCTGCGTGGTGTTTCCTGCTGTGCCGTGACGGCCTCTGTCAGGGGGTTGTTTCCTGTGGTGCTGGGAGCTGCTGTAGTTGCTGCTACTCCTCTGAGAGCTGTGCTGTGTGTGTGTGTTGCAGGCCATGGAGTATCAAGGCTGGGCAGACACGCTGTTCCTCGTGCAGTTCACGCTCTCGTGTGTGATGGGGTAAGGCTGCGTGGCGGTGCAGGGCAGGGGGCTCTGCTCCAGGGCTGGGTTTCATGGGGCTGAGCCATTCTAGGGGGTAAAAATGAGAATGATAGTCTTTGGTCCTGGTAAGGCCATTTGTGAGAACTGTGGCAGAGAATCCCCTGCCCTGGCTCAGGGCAGGCTTAGCTAGCAAAGCAGCTGAATGACTGCTGCTCTGGGTAGGGAAGATGAGGTGAGGAGATGGGTGGCAGTGTCCAAGGGCTGCCTGGAGCCTGACGTCTCTCTCTCTGTGTTCTGCAGGTTTATTCTAATGTACTCCACTGTTCTTTGCACTCAGTATAATTCTGCTCTTACAACTACAATAGTTGGCTGCATTAAGGTGAGGGGCTTCTGTGCTCATGGGGCAATGAGGGGGGCTCAGGGCTTGTCCTGGGCTGAGCAGGGGCTGTGGGTGGTGGGGGCTCAGGGCTAGTGGTGAGCAGGGGCTATGGGTGGTGGGGGCTCAGGACTAGTGGTGAGCAGGGGCTGTGGGTGGTGGGGGCTCAGGGCTAGTGGTGAGCAGGGGCTGTGGGTGATGGGGGCTCAGGGCTGGTGCTGACTGTTGGCCATAGCAGGGGACCCCTGAGCACTTGGAAGGTGACTTGAGGTCTCCTGGGGCTCCTGCCTGTGAGGGTGCTCCAGCAAGAGCCAGGAGCTTCCCTGGGCACCCACAACCCCCTGTACCCCAAGACATCCACAAGCCTCTGGGCCACCTCAGCTCAACGTAGCTGAAGTGTAAGGTGCTCCTGGGTGGTTTCTTTGGAGCCAAAGCCTTTGTTAAGGAGCATTTCTCACCTCTCTCCCCTGCTCTGAGCCCAGCACTGCCTCTTCCAGGCTGTGTCACAGCTTGAGCTCCTGTTCCTTTGCAGAATATTTTAATAACCTATATTGGGATGTTTTTTGGAGGCGATTATATTTTTACATGGACAAACTTCATTGGCCTAAATATCAGGTAAGAAGGTTGGGGGTGTTTGCAGCTTTGCTGTCTGCTCTCTGAGGAGGAATTTGCTGTGAGACTGCAACTTTGGCTCTTAAGAGACAAAAGATCCTGCTGGGGTTGGTGTTTGTGCTGCAGGAGAGGATCTGGTGTGGGGCTGTGGCAGCTCCCAGGCAGGCTCAGGTTGTTTCCAAGCCAGGATATGTATTTTAGCAGCAGGTTGGAGTTGTTCTCACAGCTGTGTGTGTCTGAATCGTGGAGTTGAGGTGGTGAAAGAATTTTGGGGTCTGTTTCAGCTGATGTTTTAGCACAGTGTTTGGAAAAGTCTCCTTGGTGGCCTAGGTGTGTTTCTGTGCTGTGAAAGCCTCCCTGGCTTTCAGCAGGGTCCCTTTGGTGGTGGTGGGCCCAGCAGCAGCCTGGGGACTTGGGGCTACTGAGTGTTTGGGTCCAAATGAAACAGAACACCTGAGCTTAGGAGGAAGGCAGAGGATTCTCATGCACGTTGTTGCTTGCAGCAGAGCCTTGAGTATTTCCCCAGGGTTCTGTTTTTTTTCTGTGGCGGTGGGTGTTGGTGGGTGGAACTGGGTCAGTAGGGTGGTGTGTGAGGCTGTTGGGGGCAGGGCTGGAGGGCAGAGGGGCAGGGCAGGAGCATGCCCTGAGCTGAGAGGTCTCACTGTGAGCCCTTGTTTCTGCAGTATTGCTGGAAGCCTCGTGTACTCCTACATCACCTTCACCGAGGAGCAGCTGAGCAAGCAGCCCGAAGCTGGCAGCAAGATGGATAGTAAAGGAAAGAGCTCAGTGTGAGCAGGAGAGAGGCTTTATTTGGGAACCAACCTGTTTCTGTTCAGCTGATTGTGGGCAGAAGGCAGGGAGGAATCTGGGCTGAATGCCCTGGAGGGACACAGCTCTTGATTTGCACAATCGACCTTGCTGCCTTGACCAATGAAAGGGGGGAGGATGATGATGATGCACGGTGAAGGATGCAGCTAATTCAGTCTGATTGGGAGGAGGGGACAGGGTTCTAATCACACTGAGATGTGGGCAGTGCTGCCCAGCACCACGGGGCAGGGGCAAAGGGCTGGGAGAGCTCTGGCCTGAGCCTCAGGCACAGCCGCAGGGCTGCAGGGGCTTTACTCCCTGCCCCCCAACCCCTTCCCTGCAGGAAGGGGAGCCCCTGGGGGGGAGCAGAGGAGTGGGGAGCTGTTCCCCCAGCAAAGCTGCTTCTGCAGGGTGCCAAACCCTCTGTGCTGAATGCACAGAGCTCTCTGACTTGTTTGATGTCTGGGGTTGGGTTCTGTGTTGTGTTAACCCACTTTAGAGCTGGGTTTACCCTCTCTCAGAGCCCTGCAGAGGGTCACTCCCTGGCTCTGCTGCCCAGGGTTGCTTTTATGAGGCTCAGGGATGTTCCCAACATGGTTTTACCCACCCCTGGTGAGCTGGGCAGGGCCAGCAGCCTCCCTCCAACCACCCTGGGGGCAGAAACCTCTGCACTGAGCAGAGCTGCTGGCGGTGCTGGGGCTGGGTCCTGGGCTGGGGCTCTCACAGGGCGTTTTAGAGCCCATGGGGAGTAGCTGGAGGGCTGAGGGCAGAGCTGACATCCCACCTGGCACACAGCAGCCCTTCCCTGGGGCCAGAAGCCCACTGCTCCTGTCCTACCCAGCCCTCAGTGGGGTGGTGGGAGGCTGTGGGTGCAGAGAGTCTGTGCTGCAGCCCCAGCCCAGGGCTGGGTTTCTGCTGGAGCTGCCTTTGCTTCCTGACCTGTTTGAACAATGTGATTTTTTTTTTTATACATTGGGCAGTGTTAACTGATTGTTTTGTAAGGATGGTCTGACTCTGCACTTCTTTCTAGGTGTCTCCTTGGATTGTCTTTTGGTTTTTAAAGAGAATTGTTTATAATTTTGGTTTAAAAACAAGTAATTTTTGGTAAAACTCTGAGGAGTGTGTTTGTGTGTCCATTCATTTGCGATCCCGGAGAATGGCTTCTAGACACAACAGGAGCTGTCTCTGGAAGGTACTTGCTGAACATGTACCTGCTGTTGGGGGAAGCTGCATTCTGAGTGCTTCCCATGGATGTTCTTGTGTGCCACAGTTTTAAGTGCTGGTGAAGGTGTAGAGTGAGGCTGCTGGGCTCTGCTCCACACTCCCATTCCAAGGGCTTCCCTTGCTGGGGTGCTGCGTGGGTTGGGAGGCTGATGAGGGGCCTGGCAGCAGGGAGGGCTGATGCTTCCCTCTCCCACGGCTGCATGGGAGCTGGTCATTAGTATTGCTTCCTGAACCTCAGCCAAACCTCAGCTTGCTTTGCCATCAGCTGCAGAGCTGCTGAAGAGCCAGAGCTCTAGGGGGGATCCTGGTTGATCCCCAGCCCTATCCCTCCCTACTGTCACTTGGACAAGAGCACTCACCAGTCACTGTTTGTGTGTAACTTCAGTGCCCTGAGGCTCTGCAGGCAGGCTCTGTGGGGCCAGTGCTGAGAGCACAATCTTTTGTGCCTCCGTTTTTGTACTGGCTTCAAATAAACCTCCCACCTTCCCTCCTTGTGCTCCTCCAAACTCTGGCTGTCCCTTTTGGTTGTCCTCAGGTAGGTGTGGAGGGAGAGGGGTGGGGAGGGGAGGGAGAGCTCTTGGGTTTTCAGCCTTAACTAATGGTGGACAGTGGGAAAAGGAAGATGTCAGCCTCCCCTTGCCCTTTAGCTTGGGCTGCCTTTCCAGCTGCTCCCAGTGCTGCCCATTCTCTTTGAGGAGAAACAAACAGCTCCAAGCGTAAGCAGAAGGAAGGGGTGTGTGTATATATGTGTACGTGTGTGTTTCTGTGGATTTCACTGCTGCAGGAAGAGCCACTGGTAGGCGGGGCTGGGCCTTGGCAGCCTCTGTGTTGAGCAGAAAGGAGCCAAACACTCAGGAACCTCTTGTTCAGACAGTTATGGTTCCAAAAACATGTTAACCTTTTTCAGCATTGCAGAGAGGAAGCAGGGACAGGAGCAGGGAATTCCTGACAGTGCAACATCAGTGTGGAGAAGTGTGTAAGACTTCACTTTGTTGTGCATGTGTGTGGTTGGTTGCTTACACGTGGAGCCCTTTAGACAGGATCCCCTCTGGATTCTCCACTCAGGCTGTAAATCTTGAGACACACACCCCCGTGGCACAGGCAAGTCTGGGATCTTTTCAGCCCAGTTTGGAACCAGGATCAAACCCTTCAGGGCTCCAAACTGACCCAAAGGCTTTGGGGAATGAAATCAAAGGTACAGTCATAGGATTTTAAATAGCTTTAGTAGTGCAATGACTTATCAAGTTATAGTGGCTGCATTTTCAAGGACATGAACAAAGTATTGTATAAAACACCAGCATAAACAAAGTGTAAATGAGAAGGAAATAGTCTTAAAGCCTAGCTGAGCATTGTAGAGCTGTGTGTTAGGGAATGGCAGGGCTCATCACCCCAAGGAGGGGAGGTACAAAACAAACATACACAGTGCTGGATTGCACACACAAGCCTGAGACAATTGACTTAGAAACGTTCTCCTGGAAGGTCTGGGGAAGTGTTTCCAACCTGCAACCAACCAAAAGATGGATACAGCTCAGCCTGACAGCAGGGCTGGCCCTGCCTCAGGCCCAGCTCTGGCACAGGCCCCAGGGCTCTCTCAATTAAACAGCAATCACTTAATGACTTAATTCCATTCAGAACCCTGCTTGCCGTGCTCCCCAGTGAAGTGCTGTCTCATGCTGGGCCCCTGCCAGCTGCAGCTCAAGAGAGGAAGGGCAGGTTCCTGCCTTCCTGGAACTGGGGTGATGGGGCCTGGCCCCAGCCTGAGGATTTGGCTCAGTAAGGGCCACAATGTCCAAGTCCATGTACTGGAAGAGGCAAATCAAACCCTTGAGCAGCTGGGCTGTTGTGGGCTGCTGCTTTAGCTTCAAACCATAGGCCTGTGCACTGCAAGGGGAATTGGACACACTCATATCTCGGAAGCAAAACTAAGCAGCTGCCCAGTTCCCAGTACATCCCTCAGCCAGAGGAGCAGGGCACAAGGGTACCCATCCACTCTAACAGTTTGCCCTGTTTTTAACCCAGTGCAGATGCAGCTGTGGCTTAAGAAATAAAAACCAAACCAAAACCAAATGGTGGTAAAAAAAACCTCTGCTGCAGCTGCTGGGAGAGGGACAGGGAGCAACAGCCCCTCCACGCACAGCTGGAAAGTACTTTAACCTTCAAAGAGTGGCTCATATCCACCCTCACTCCTTAGACATCCCCCTGCTATGGGTGCAGGGGCTGCAGGTGCTCAGGGCCAGGCCCCAGCATCCCTCTCCCCCAATTTCCCATCCTGCCTGTGCTCAGCCAGAGTGAGACAGGGAGCCTGTAAAGAAATCCCAGGATAACCAGCTAAACTTGTGGCTCATGTACCACCTGGGCCTGGCAAACAAGGATCAGCAAGAAATGAAGCATTGAGCTGAGGTGAAAGGGATCTGAGCTCCATGTGAAGATGAGAAAGTGCCTGCTGAGAGGCAGAAAGCATTGTGCCCAAGGCAGCCTGAGAAGCACTTTGCCAGGGAGCACGAGGAAAACCACAGCTGCAAAATCAAATGACTCCTGACCACTCTTCATGGTAACTCACTGAGGAGAAAGCAAAAAACCACCATGTTGCTGACTAATATGCATCTCTAAAAGTCAATTGGTTTGGTTGGATTTTTGGTTTTTTTGGTTTTTTTTTTTTTTGGTTTTTTTTTAAGAAAAGACTTTCAGCAAAATACAATGAAGCTGACATTAGACTCAGGATTATCAACTCTCTCATAAAAGTTTACCAACTGTACAAGTTTTAAGAAAATTATACAAGCTTTTTTTTTGTTTGTTTTTAAGAAAGGACAGCTCAGTCAAGACAGAAGTAACTGTAAAAAAAAAAATCTTTCAAAGGCTACAAAGAGATCTGGAAAAATACACAACGTATTTCTTTAGCCCAGATAAAGCATTATGAAAAGACATCATTGATGTCAACAATTTTACATATACAAACCTGACCTGGTTTAGTTATTTACCTTTTTTAAAACTTCTATATATATATATAAAAATAGTTGTGCTCATCACTTTCAGGGATTGAAGAAGGGTTCCTTGGGGATGGGGGTGACGCTCGCCTCACCTTTTGGGAAGTGTCTGTGCCTCCGGCTCTGGGTCTCAGTTTCAGTTCCTTGAACCAGCCCCCCTGCTTCAAAGAGGATGCTCTGGTCACCTGTGCAATGCTCACACTGCCTCTCTCTCTCTCTCACACGCACACACACAGACACACACACACACCAGTTTCTTTGCTCTGTCAGGCTGGGAGTACTTTTGCACAATCACCAGCACTGAGCAACTCAACGTTCTCCATCACATCTGAAGAGCCAACTACAAAGTATTGGGGGCGGGGGGAGGGAAAAACCTGACAAAACCCAAAAACCTCAGCAGATTGTTCTATGGAAGTGGATTTTGTAAGGTAACCCATCAACCCTGAAAATTTTAGACACCCAAGGAATCAAACCAGCTCCCAGGACTCAGTCATCCAACGTTTCCAGCTCTTCCAGCTTCCCATGGGAGTTGGCTTCCTGGGAGAACTCTAAGGAACCTGGACTCTCTTTCCCATTGCTGTTAATTCTTCTTCTTTTTAGAGGCCTTTCTGTTTTCTCTTCAAAATCATTGTCATTTCTGGAGGCTGACTGAGCAAGTTTTGGGTCAACGGCAAGACTTTCAGTTTCATACCCATTGGTATCCAGGTCTGTGTGAGGTGTTTTCTTGCCACTGGTAGGTCCATTTACATGCAGTCCTTCAACTTTTGCTTCATCTTTATTTGGTATCTCCCCTGGCCCATTCACAGATACCCCTAGGTCAGAGACACAGTGTAAGGAAGAGAGCAGCAGCAACCGAACCATCTGAGACAAGGGCAATAAGGCAGCAGCCTGACAGGGGGTTGTGGCTGGGGGCAGGTCAGTCTCTGCTCACAAGTGACAGGACAAGAGGAAACAGGCTCAAGTTATGCCATGGGAGGTTTGGTGAAGAGGAAAAACTTCCCCAGAAGAGCTGTCAAGCCCTGTGCCAGGCTGCCCAGGGAGGTGGGAGTGTCCCCAGCCCTGGAGGGATCCCAAAGGCATGGAGCTGAGGAGGAGGGATGTGGTTTGGTGGTGGCTGTGGCAGTGCTGAGGGAATGGTTGGACTTGAGCTTAAAGGACTTTTCCAGCTGAAACCATTCTGTGATTTGCCAGCTCTGTAAAGAAGGGCTCAGGCACACACTTACCATTCTGGTTAGTGCTGCTGGTTGTGCTGTCCTCCCTTTCAGACTGGCTGGTGCTGCTGTTGGAGGTTGTGGGAGGGGGGGACGGAGCTCGACTGGATGCGGCGCTTTCACTTTCATCCAGGAGCCGGTCCATGTAATCTCTGCACAACAGAAACACACAGTCAGCATCCCCCTCGCTGGGTAAGGAACCAAAATGCTCACTGCACACACTTAAAGTCTGACCAAGGCACATTTCACATCTCTTGAAATGCTCTGGCTCATCTAGCAAAGCCAACAAGCTCCAGATGCCCTGTGCTGCCTGTCACACAGCCGACTTTGCCCACAGTAACTAGGTGTCTGTTGGTCAATTGCTGCCACCAGCTTGTGTGAGTTGAGGCTGTGCTTGTGCTGAGTCCTGTAAGCTCATGTGCAAGCAGCAGCCTCATGGATTGTGTTTGTGAGGTGCTGCTCTCAGGCAGGTTCACACTAAGCTCTTGTGGGCAGAGATAACACCCCACTAAGGTAAGTTCTTTGCACATACAGCCTCCAAAGGGATAAAGTTAAAAGCAAACGAAGAAACTTCAGAGTTAAACACATTTCCATAGCTGAAATCTAGCACAGCCCTCCAATTTAGGTCACTACTAGTAAATCTCTTACAAAAGACTTAAACAAAGCTGGTTGGTAAAGCCCTTCTATGGTATTAGTCTGGATTCTGGATTAACTCCAGAAACAGCATCTCCTCTCACATAATTACTCTGGAACTGATACTGCACCCTAAATTCCCACATCCATCTGCACAACCATTCAAGAACAGACAAGTGCAACCCTTAATGACACTTCTTCTGACCACCATATGCAGTCAACTGCTACTCAATCAGAGAATGCCTTCAGAGATTAACAATGAAACATGTCTACTAATTTGGGAAGAAAACAATCCCAGCTGGAAGAAAAGGGGAGAGGCAGACAGTTCCTGATGACTAGTTAAGTAGAGGCAGCAGCTCTGGGGTGCTTCTCTGTAAGTCTCCTTTACAAAGCCCCAGATGGCAACTCCTAATGTCATCCTGCCAGCTCACTTCAGTTGTCTGACACACAGTTGTAGAATGTTTAAGTAAACAAGAATATTGAAAAGAAGGACTTTCAGAGAAGCCAGGAACAAAGGAGAAATAAAACTTATAGCAAAAAAAGACTTGGGAAAAGTCAGCACAAGGCGTGGGCTGCTAAGATCCCAACATGTTGGTTCACTTGCTCAGATCTGAGAGGGGAGAATACACAGCTCTTCACCGACACTGCCTTCTTTGCCTAGCAGGGATGTGAATGGGAAAAGGAACTATGTACACCCAAAAAAAAAGCCCTAGCACAGTGTACTGGGCTGGCCACAATTCTGCCCAGGGAGACATTTCAAGAGCACACTTGCAGCATGTGCCACAGATCCCATCTGAAACTCCTGACTGAGGCCTTTGCATAAAACAGGGATTTAAAGTCAATCAGGCATTAAAAAATCCCCTCACATTTCAGAAATGTTACATTTAAATAGAGAACTAAAGGAAATACCTGTCTGAGGCAGCTGGTTGCCTTCAATCCAAGCACATGCACTTCAGAAGTTAAATTGTACATGCTAGTAAGCTTTCCTTACACCTTGGCTGGTTTTCCTGCTGTCCACTAGGACTACAGAGTCCCTTGCTCATACCATTTTCAGATTAGAGCAGGAGAAAAGAAAAGATTTCCATGCAACAATTGAAAGCACAGCAGAAGAAAGCACATCTTACGTCACACCAGGGTGAAGGTTGTATTTCTTCTTTCCGAAGCGGGTCTGCTGGGCAAAGAAATCGTAACGCTCTGACTTCTTCCACATGTAATAAAATGCTACACACTCACCAACTGATCTGGTTCGTACCTAGGGAACAGGTGCCATGCAGACTGTCATGAGTTTAAATCCATTTTGGTTTGTTTTGGCAAAAGAAAAGCTACCATTTCAATCAAAAGGTGTGAAATGTAGAGTCAGTGCTTTCTGCAGACAACGTGAGAGAGGGTGGAAACCACTGACTGCACATTTCAGAGGCCCACAGTTTGAAATGCAAAGTTTAATAGTGTTTCTAAGAATACTGAAGATATGGTGAGGTGCTGCAAGCAGCAGCTTCAGGAGGAATCATAGAATGGTAGGGTTGGAAGGGACTTTTAGAGATCATCCAGTCCAACTCCCCTGCAGAAGCAGGTTCACCTAGATAGGTCACACAGGAACATGTCCAGGTGGGGCTTGAAGACCTCCAAGAAAGGAGCCTCCACAACCCCTCTGGGCAGCCTGGGCCAGGGCTCCCTCACCCTCACAGTGAAAGAGTTTGTTCTTATGTTTAAATGGAACTTTTTGTGTCCCATCACCCCTTGTCCTGTTGCTAGCTACCATAGAAAAAAGGGATGCCCCAACCTCCTGACACCCACCCTTTAGATATGTGTAAATGTTAATAAGATCTCCCCTCAGTCTCCTCTTCTCCAAGTTGAACAGCCCCAGGTCCTGCAGCCTTTCCTCGTATGAAAGATGTTCCAGTCCCAAATCAGCAGTCTGTTCCAGAGCAGAGCAGGACTCTGGGTACACAGATCTGCTCAGCCAGGGGCACAGCAGGATTTTTGCACTTTCACAACTTTAGGTTCACAGCCAAACTTACAGAGGATTCTGGACTTTGAGAAACCAATTTGGATGTATATGTAAGTAGAGATCAGAGGGTACAGATACAGTAATTTGTGAAGGAAATGGAGGGTAAGCATTTATTTGCAATGACATGTCTTTATACAACAAGAGGTGATAACTACAATTGCCATCAGTGCTTACCTTATTTGCCTGGATCACGTGAAAATCCTTGCCATAGACCTTCAGCCCTTGTTCAAAGTTCCTACATTCTTCCTCTGTCCAAACAGATAATTCTTCTATAGCAGGGAAACGGAATAAAGAAAATGCTTAACAAAAAAAGCATATGTCCAAGGAAAGAAAACTTCAGTGACAGAAAACATATGAGGTGTTCAGGTTCCTTACACCATCTGCTGACTGAAGGAGAAGCACCTCCAGAAATGTCACTTCCTAGTACAAAGAAGGAAATTCTCCCTTCTAGAGAGTAGGTGGGAATTTGGCTGCCTTAAGCTGCTGTTCAGTAGGGACTACAGGTCCAGCTCTGCTGTGTGGGGGAAATAGCTAAGCAGGAGAAAAGAAGGGCTTAGAAACCTGGTCTGACCATCCTGTTCTGCCCCAAGAACCACAGGAAGCTGGTGGCCTTCCAGCCAGGACACAGCACAAAGCACAGTCCATGCTATGGACTCAAACTGATTGCAGGGGACTCGATGATCTTAAATGTCTTTTCCAACCTAAATGACTTCAAAAGAATGAGGAATGAGATCTCTAGTGCTGGCAAGAGTGACAAGCTGTTGATTCCTGTCAGGTAGAGTAAGAAGCTGTGCTGCGCACACTATTGGGTGGGAAATCTTGGCCTCACTGGGTCCATACTAATCCCCTGATAACTTTCAGTCACATCTTATGTAATTTGGCCTTACTGATTCTTAAGGTCACCAAAAATTAAGGTTTAAAATGGCGGGAGAACAAAATAATAACCTTCTGTATTTGTGATTTGCACAGGAAACTCTTGAGAAGCCACAAGTTTGAAAGCAGACGAAACAGATCAATGAGCAAGGACAATGACTTGTGCTTTTCCTTAGTTTCTTGTTCCTTTTGAGACCAACACCCAAACAGGAAATGCTTAAGGCTCCAAAAACATCTTTAAGACTAGGGTCTTTCAGTTTGTTAAAGAAAAGCTAGGTTTAGATGCTCCTTGTCCTTTATTTAGAATTAATTCATCAGTTTGTATGATGGAAGAAGTCTAGAAAGAAGGAAGAACAAAACACGCAAGAAAAGCACCATTCAGCTACTGAGAACTTTATCTTTTACCTCACTGTGAAAGTCACAGATACAAATCATAAGCTCTGTTGACAGGAACTGAATTTCCACACTCTCTCTGAGCACCTACCTGTTAATGGTGTATCAGCTAATTCCACTCTCTTAAAGAACAATCAGATGATGTATCTGCTAATTCCACTCTCTCAGAGAACAATCAGGTGACAGCTGCATGTAAATGGGCACTGACACCTATGGCTTACACACAGGCAAGCTCTAATAACATTTCTCAGTCTGCTGACAGCAAAACTCAACACTTGCTGTAACAAATGAAAGGAGAGTTCAACACTTAACTCCCAGTGAACAGTTTAACTCCCAGTGTATGCTCACCTCTGGCTGCTTTTACATTAAACCTCAGCCTCCGTAACGACTCTTCGGTATCAAAATTGCACTTAACCAGTTCATATAACGCCTGCAAAGAGGAAAAGACACACATTTAACATGCCAGATGCCACTCAGTGGATGCACACCTGGTAAATCATCCAATACCTACCACGATTAAGAAGAGACACTTTGAATGAATGTCATGCAATTGAAGGCAGCACAGAGTTCCTCTCTAATTACGTAACCAAGCATATACCCAGGCAAAGCATTTTAACTTTTCATCCACTAGATATACTTGTAAAACTGATGGGAGGGAGTTAAAGCATGCATTCATATAGCTTTAAAAACCCTGTAAGCAGAAGGGAAGAGCTCATTCACAGACAGTGCTGTATAGAATGATGCACTGATGCATAAACCAGCGTTAAGCCAGCTTAAGATTTGTTGAGAAGTAAAAAATCCATCATCCTTCTGTTTCCACAGGGAATAATAAAGCTGTTTCAAACACAATTTTGGTTCTTAGGAGTAAAATGAAATAAATGGACAATTCCTTCAGTAATATTAAAACTACTTACTACTATCTTAATCATCCCTCTATACCTGCTCATTGTCTTTAATGTGTGATCCTTCAGGAATTGCATCCAGGCCTTTCTCGTCACCCGTACGCCTCGATGCTTCGTTTAGGAACTCAATCACTTTATTTTCTGGTAAGAAGTCTGGATTCCACAGCAGCTGGTCATCATTTTCATACACTGAAGTAACCACAGGAGAGAGACAAGTAAGCTAAAGCAACAATATAGAAGTTTATTCTCTCTTGTAAAGATAGTGATTTTGAAAGCGTGGAAGGTCATCAGAGCACCAATGTAAATCCAGAACACTGACAAGGGCAGGTAAAGAGGTAGTCACAAATGCAGTGATCTAAATGACCAGGATACTGTACCTTATATTGTCTTCATATCTCTTGCATAATCTGTACTCTAGAGTCTAGGACCCATTTATGAAACTCCAGATACTCCCCCTTCCCTGTCCTCCCCCTGAAACCCTCCAACCTGAGGCAGCAGCCCTAGCTGACACAGTCCCAGGTGACTCATGCTGCCTTGTCCCTCAGCAGCACAGTTCTGCTGCTGCCAGTCAGCAGGCCTGGAGAACCATTGTAGAAACTCATTCTATCTTTCTGCTTGCAAGACAGTTAGGATAAGTCACATGAAATGAAAAAGTACACCACTAAAAATGGTGCTAAAAACACTGCCAGGTGCCTGGATCACTGAATGTAAAAACCTCAGCTTGCATGGCTGGCAAAAGGCAGCAGCAAGGTTCAGCAGTTGTCAGTGAAAGGCAACCTTACAAAAATCAGCAAGCAAGAAGGTTTAACTCCATTAGCTCAGTGAACACCTTTGGCAAGAGGAAAGAGTGAAGGCTTGGGGAAGCACAGTGATCACAGGAAGGGAAGGCAGAGCAGCATCCTTTGCAGGAGGAAAGGTCACAGTGGTACCTGGTGCACCTCTACTTGGAAAAAAAATCTTGTTAACAGGAAAGTAGAGTACAACTAAACCGCAAAAACTGCTAAGGAAAACTATCAAGTGTCTTGCAGAGAAAGGCAGTTTCACTTCATGAAGCAACACCCTCCTTGGAAACAGCTCCCAGACATTTTCTGAGAGCTGTTTTGTTTCAAAACAAACCTTTTCTGGTGTTTGGCTGCTCAAAAACCCCCAAAGATTATCTTGAGATATAAACTCCAGTAGAAGCAACAACTCTTTTCAGGAGATAACTGATAATTGGTTGATCATGACACCAGCTAAGTACACTAAATACACGGCAGTTATGAATGACAGCAGCCAGTAAGTCTCAAAGCATCTTCAGCACCTTGCAGTTTTCAGACTTATTCTTTCTTTTCAAGTTGAAGCCTTCTGAAAACTTGTAGTTTTAATTTCATCCATTGTTCATCACCTGAAACTGTTTAGTAGCAGGCTAATTTGGTCTCCAGGCATACCTCAGAGAGCCAGTCCACTGTAAATAGCTTAGTGTAGATTACATGGTCGTTCTGTCCTCACAACGGCATGTCAGAACCCACTCTGAAAAGCAATGGGGTTATTCTGAAGAGTTTTGTGCTTTTGCTGACAGGACTGGACACGGAAGGACAAGCCTTCTTAGGGTTTGAGAATCTGACAATTACAACTTAACCCTTCACTAGAGAACAACTCAAGTGATGGGATATGTACATGCAAGCACATAGTCTGAGGCATTTCTTTTTCAACTTGTTAAGCTTCATTAATATTCCAGTTTGAGTCTTGTCAAAGACTACGGTACAGAAAGGAAAGGAGTGGAAGACTCAACCCCTCAACCAGTGCATAAAACCAGAACAGCCCTAGCACGACTAGTGAAAATGCAACTGTTTCCTCATGGTTTTTGCCCATGAGGCAGGTTCTCTGTTCTGCACAGAGCCGTGTGCAAGGCTACAAACCCCTGGCGTCTATAGGTTCCTGCAATGCACAAAGCAGCTCTATGGTTTTTATTGTTGGAGGCCAGAAGCCATTTAGAGCTGAATAAATACCAGGAAAAGCAAGTGACCAGTAAAGCATAATTTACTGCAGCTCAGGCAAATACACAGCTGAAGCTCTATTTTCAGGCAGAAGCAGGAAAGCGTGCAAAGAGCAAGCTCTTCACAGCTACAATGCAGATGTTTACTACTTTGCCATTTGCTGGTTTTAATGGAAGCTTCAACCTCTCTGGCTAAAAAGTGCAGAGCTGACAGAACGTGGCAGCTTCAGTATGAGCCTGCTCCAAGTCAACAGCAGGGCTGATGATCATTTCAGACAGTTTCTACCTACATCAAGTGACAGCTGGAAGCAAGACAACTGTTACTATTTGAGTATATACCCGAGTGTACACTCAGGTTCTAGGAAGGCACAGAGGTTTGCACCAGAAGAGGCAGTCTCAAACCAACCTGCAGTGTAAACACATACTTAGTAATGGGCTGAATGAGCAGGAAAATGCGCTGCTTTTAAGCCCGCAGCTAGGTTTAAACTGAGCCTGCTGATTATATTGACAGCATACACCCAAAGGCTCTGGTGTGAGGGGGCAAAAAGTTCCTGGAAAAAATCCTCAAAAGCAGAACAAGAAATTCTTTAATACTGATTGAAGAGCTATAAAATGTGAAAATCAAAGCTGCTGGTGTCATTTTGCCTCTTTTAATGTGTTAACCCAATTCCACCAACACCACTTTGTTATTATCTGTTTTGTTTCACATAAACTAAATACACCAGGTGAAAAGGTCAACGTCAGCTACACACAGCTTGTTTACATTACCAGATTAGAATACAAAGGTTCAACAGGCAATAGGCCAGCAAGAGAATCTTTCTTTTCCCTTTCCAAGGCTCAAGCTCTGACAGTGAAGTACAGGATGTGCTACACTAGGAGATGATGGGTCTATTTTTCACTTGAAGGAGCTCTTTTATTTTGCAAGACAAACGACATCAATCAAATCTTGTCTTTCTCCCCATTAGAAAACAATCTCAAACAAGCAACAGTGGTGACAGTGCTAAGTCTCACCTTTTTCATTCTCTCTGTATTTGCATGTGCCAGATGGAATTTCAGCTTGAAACATAGAGCCCACCATGATTTCCTGTTTTAACAGAAAGGAGAGGTTAAGCAACCACAGCCTATGACATTTTTTGTTAGCAAACAAGAGCATAACCACATCTTTTTATATCCCTTAAACCCTTCACTGTTCAAAACCTAAAAATACAGTCAACAGGCACTACATGGAAATAGATTTTGGACCACTGGAGGAGGTCTTTAGCACTCTTACTATCAAAACTATTTATGGGGAAAAACTGGAGGGGATTTGGGAGATCTATAGAGCTCAGTTACCAGGTGACAGATGAACTCATAATCCATAAAATAGAGGCTTTTTTAACATCCCTTAGTATTTACCTTTTTCCAGTCTTCTGATGGAATATAATCTTCATCTTCTTCAGATTCCTCTTCTATTTCACTATCTAAAAGAAATTGTTCAAAGGTTTACACCAAACGAGCTGTGCTGGCGCCCATGCAGGCCAAGGCCAGCCTCCAGCCACGTGGGCTGAGTGAGGGGGCCCAGGATGGTAGAGCCAGCTCTTAGAAGCCCAGCCTCTCAACCCCATGGCAACCCTGCTCTGCCTCCCTGCCCTCTTATCTAAACACCACCTGAGTGCAAATGGCAGCTTTAGTGACAACAGCAAACGTTTCAGTACTGACAGCTTTACAAAATGACCCAGCCAATGTTCACATCTAGAGTGGACTAAGACACACGACTGACTCAATTGAACGACTGGCACAACTGAACACATCCATCAATTTTAATTCTACCTAATTGAAATTTCCTTTCCCTCACCCAGCTTTGAAGCAGATGATCTGATCCACATCCAAATTCACTCAGTTACTTTCTGAAAGCAGTTTTATGTGGACATTCGGCATCCATGTGGGGCTTTCAACACCATTCTCAATGATCTTCCAGATTAGTGACTACTGTTCTCTTGTCCTTACAACAGCTGTCACTGAATTTAAGGTACACTCCAGCACAAGGTGCAAGAAATATGCAAGTGTGCTTTTCTCAGACTTAGTGGGATTTAGCAGGTTTGGATGTACTGCTCAGAGAGGCACCACAGCATCTCAGATAGATTACTTTGGATAAGGACTGAAACAATGTTAAGCTTGTTGTGATATATGCTAGTTGCCTTTCACAAGGTACTGAAAGCAACTGCAATATCTGGTTTATGTACAGCATGTGATAACAGCAGCACTAAAACTATTGGTACATAAAATTCTTTCCTATATACAGATGAACACTGGAAAAACTCCCAAACCTAATGCAATACACTAATGTTGTGCTTAAAAAACAGAGCTCATTGAAGATGTTTGCAATTCTCTGCACAGCTACACGCTGAGATTCCTTGGCATTGTTGGTTAAAAATGAACTACAGGTTAAGAAATCTCTACAATGGCTTGTCTAGTAAGTATCAAGTGTAAGGTATCTTAAGGAACCTTCATAGAATCATAGAATGGTAGGGTTGGAAGGGACCTTTAGAGATCATCCAGTCCAACCCCCCTGCAGAAGCAGGTCAACCTAGATCAGGTCACACATCCAGGCAGGTCTTGAAGACCTCCAAGGAAGGAGCCTCCACAACCCCTCAGGGCAGCAGTAGTCATTCAAACACGGCAACAGCCACTTCCACCAAAGAAAGGTAACATATCTGTTGTCCAAGCTCAATACTGAAAGGTTCAGATCCCATTAAGTAAGATTGCCACAGCAATAAACGTTGTCTGAGCCACGTGGCACTAACTCAATGGTCCTGAACGGATGCAAACCCATGTTTTAAACGAAACAAGAGTGAAAATAATGAGTCCACAATGCTGACAACAGCATCAAATATGGCATTTTTTAAGCTAGATTTCTTCATCATCTCCTCCTCTGTTGTTTCCAGTTTAACAGCCAATTGGCCTTTTACAGATTTCACTGCTTTTTTTTTGCTGTGTTAGTGATCTTCAAGAAATCTGGGGTTCTCTTTCTAGTACATTTCGGCTTTGACTTCATCCTTCAGTTGAACTCTCATCTTCCTTGAATGACTACACAGCTCTGTCTCATCAGGCCTTGTTGTGACAATCCCACCCTGGGCAGCAATTTGGAACAGAGTGTTTTTCCTATGTCCTTGGTGTAAAGTGGCAGCAGAAGTTCAATGGGAAGGTAATGTCACACTGAGTAGTCATTTACTGTACCTGGACTCCACATACAGGGAAATGTTTCTGAAGGGCACATCTACACAAACCAGGATGAGGAACTGGGCTGTTACAACACTCGGAGCAGTGCTGTGAAAGCATTCCCACTGTCTGACAGCCTGTTGTTTCAAAACTGGAGAAAATTCTTTCTACAAACTTTATCCTTTCAGAAGAATTTCCTGTCCTTTGACAGAGTCCCTGATCTGCAGAGAAGACTCAACAATCAGCTAAAAGCAGGACTTCTTGTTTTGCCTATTACTTTGCGTGTAACCACAATCAAGGGCAGTGTTGTGAGAAACAACCAACAAACATTTCTAAGTATCAACATGTGTATTCCAGGAACAGAATACTATGTTAACCAGAGCTGCTCTTAAGCAAAGGTCAGTCTTTTTGAGATCACTGTGCTCAGTACTAAACTGTACATACTTGTGTCAAAATATTTACATCGACGAGGGCGAATTATCTCCTGCGGATCTTGAGAAGCAACAGATGGTGCTGGGTCGTCATTAGATGACTGGGTCTCATCTTCCTGACCGGATGAATCTTTTATGGTCTCCTCCTTAAGCATAAAAAAGCAAAGAGGAGATCAGCTCTCTCTTGTATGGGACAAACTCAAATTGTCAATATATCAAACCCAAATATCTCTTATCTGACCTGAAGCGACTGTACAGATTGTGGTGTGTTCAGTCTGAGCCACAGCAAATGTGTAAGTAAAGTGTATCATTTATTGACCAGGATTTGAAGCAGATCAATTTAACACTCAGACTGTAGCACACAAGTCAGAAATACCAACCACAGTTAAGTATCATGCCTACTTTTTTTCAATCAGTCAAGCAAATCTCTGCAGTTTTCATTTCATTTCCTTTAGCCTCAAATTTTGCTTTTTTCTTTTCAACCTTCCTTCTGCATTTTCAATACAAAGGGAATTATTTGCTGGCTATATTTTTCTCAATTAAATGGAAACAGTATCTTCTGTGAGAATCAGTGTTACAGAATCTCAAGGGTTGGAAGGAACCTCCAAAGCTCATCCAGTGCAACCCCCTGCCAGAGCAGCAGCACCTAGAGTAGGTCACACATGAACTCATCCAGGTGGGTTTGAATGTCTCCAGAGAAGGAGACTACACAGACCATCTGGGCATCCCCTGCCAGTGCTCCCTCACCTCATCAGGGAAGAAATTCTTCCTCATGTTTCTTTGGAATCTCTTCTGTTCCAGCTTGTCCCCATTGCCCCTTGTCCTATCACTGGCCATCACTGAGAACAGCCTGGCTCCATCCTCTTGACACCCATCCTTTGTGTATTGCAAACATGAATGAGGCCAATAGTGTGGTTGAGGCCCACAGGAATAGCCTATCAGTAGGCTTGAGTAGGTACATTGAGTCATTAAAGGTTCACAAACTAGAACAAGTTTCTTTGTTAGAAGATCAATCACATCTACTGTGAGAATGGTTAAAATTAATGAAAATTAAAATGATAAAGTGAAAGAAACTCCAGTGTTTTCTACGCTGTCAGTATCTTTCATGTGTTCTGTAAGCACACATACTTGCTAGTTCCAACACAAAAGCACTAGGCACAGCACACGCTTACGTGTACCTTTACCAGCAGCCAGAGTACTATCACATATGAAGCTTAAAGCAGATTAAAAATAGAAAACAGCAAAGTGCAGTATAGCTGAATAAGCTGTAGAAAGATGAACACTTGCAGAGAAAGCCTGAATGATTTATCAAATTATTCCACCCATGCAGAGGTATTTTACTGCCTCTCTGCTAAGAGCACACAAACCCTTCAGAGCTGTCACTGCTGCGCCCTGTGGCAAACAGCCCTAACAGGCACTGAGATCCAGGAACTCTCCCTGTGCCCAGCTGTCCCTCCTGCAGATGCCTTTGCTCCAGCCTCATCAATGCTGGGTGGAATACGTGAACAAGTACTTCCAGTTTACCCCCAATGCCAAGTCAGACACGGAGACTGAGCCATTTAAGAGATAAGACTGGAAGCATCTTAAATCAGCAAGTAACAGAACTAGAGGAGAATGTGAGGAGGCAAAAGGTGGAAGTTGTGTCAGGAAGAGGTTAAGCAGCAAGGACACACAAAGAGAGTGAGGCTTTGGAATACCACCATGCACAACAAAATCAAATACTTTTGTGTCTTGGTTTAGATTTGCATACATCATGTTATGTAAGTTTCTTGCCCTCTCCAGATTCTGGAACCTTTTCCAAAGTAATATAACTATGTATCTTTCCTCTTTTTGAGCTATTCAACCCATCCAAATAGCAATCTTTTACAGCATCTGTCAAGGGGTAAATCCCCACAACTTCATTTCCTGAATCAGGCAAATCATTCTTCATCTCTGCGTTGCATTCCAAAGGTTCCAAAATGGGGAAGACATTAAAAAAACAAAACACATTCTTTTTAAAGCCAGATTAGGTAATGCAACTTCCATTAATGCTGAAGCTCTTTTGTTACTGACAACACAAAGGCTTTCATATTGTAATGGAATTCAGGAAGCAACTCTGAATGCCACCAGTAACAGAGAAGTTACAGCTGTGCCCAGGAGAAGATTGTTACTAATATGCACGACATACACAAGTAGAAAATCCACTTCTTCTTCAAAATCAGAAATAAAACATTTTAAGAGCAGACAGAACAGGATTCTAAAGATGCTAAGCCCAAAACTATGCATCCTGCCAACCATTAGATTCAGTTAGTAGTAAGTACAACCAAGGCTGCCAAGCTGAAAAAGAATACTATTTAAAATGCTAAAGCTAGAAAACTTGCAGCAATCTCCAGTCCTCAGAGACACATTTAACTCAATTTCACACTTCACTATTCAGTTTCAGCAGATCAGCTTTTCCTCTTGAAACAAGTATTTAGCCATATTTATAAAGGTGTCTTCAGGCATTTAAAACCCCAGTTTTAAAGTCAGACTGATTCTGAAGGATAATTACAATCCCTTCTTACACAAAGCCATATGTACATCTGTACTCTCATTTGCCCCAGCAACAGCCTGGAATAATACAGATGAAATTATAAGCAACAAAGAGAAATACAGACGGGTAACTGAGAACAAGCATTAGAATTCAGTACATACAACCCCAACTGTGTTACAAACCACCTCTGCCACAGGTTGGCTGATACATAATGGTTGTATGAGAATCAGTTCCAATGTCAAAACTTACTTTGTTTTCACCACTACAACCACTGTTGTCATCGTTATCAACATCATCATCATCTTCTCCTTCCTCTTCTTCCTCTTCATCATCTTCATCATCGTCATCTTCTTGGAGAGGGATGGTACCATCGTAGCCGTAACGGCTCAGCAGCTCCTGGATTGGCATATCACTTTCCTGACAAACATCCAAACAAAGTTCCAGGTATTAGCAAAAAGATTTCACACTGCAGCTTAAAGGTGTGCACTTTGAACATAAGACAGCTAAACCAGGTAGATGATGACCACATATGCTAAAAAAATGGCCACTCCCCAATGAACGGACCAGTTTCAGCTCCTAAGCAACACGTGTAGGGTTTTTACATTGGGCAAGTTTTGATTTCCCAGCCTCTTATAAATCTACAGCAGACCTCATATACCACCAATCTCAGAAAGCTCATGAAAGGGGCTACAAAGGGCGATAAGCCCCGTCCCTCTCTTGATACTTGTCTACTACTATTTTACCAAAAGATAAGTGTTGAATAGCAGCTCTGCAGAGAGAGACCTGGGAGTCTTGATTGATAATAAGCTAAACGTGAGCCAGCAATGTACCCTTGTGGCCAAGAAGGCCAATGGCAGCCTGGGATGCATCAAGAAGAGTGTGGCCAGCAGCTCAAGGGAGGTTCTGCTTCCCCTGTACTCTGCCCTGCTGAGGCCTCATCTGGAGTCCTGTGTCCAGTTCTGGACTCCTCAGCTCAAGAGGGACAGAGAACTGCTGGAGAGAGGCCAGCACAGGGCCACCAAGATGATCAGGGGACTGGAGCATCTTTCATATGAGGAAAGGCTGCGGGACCTGGGGCTGTTTAGTCTGGAGGAGACTGAGGGGAGATCTTATTAACATTTACAAATATCTAAAGGGTCTGTGTCAGGAGGTTGGGACATCCTTTTTTTTATGGTATCTAGCAACAGGACAAGGGGTGATGGGATGAAGCTGCAACACAAAAAGTTTCATTTAAATAAGAACAAACTCTTTCACTGTGAGGTGAGAGAGGCCTGGCACAGGCTGTCCAGAGGGGTTGTGGAGGCTCCTTCCTTGGAGGTCTTCAAGACCTGCCTGGACATGTTTCTATGCCACTTGATCTAGGTGAACCTGCTTCTGCAGGGGGTTTGGACTGGATGATCTCTAGAGGTCCCTTCCAACCCTACCATTCTATGATTCTATGAAATCAAGTTGCCTAAGATTCAGCTCTGTGCACACAGTGTGAGGGGTTTGTTTCATTTTCTTGTTCTTTTCAAAACAAAGGCATTTTGGTAAATGTCTGCAGCTGATTTTGATCTTGTAATATGAAAGTACCTGCTTCTGCAAGGGGGTTGGACTGGATGATCTCTAAAGGTCCCTTCCAACCCTACCATTCTATGATTCTACTGCAATGTGTCAGGTTATGTCTGGTTACACCACAGCCCTTCGCCGCACAGAGCAAACCCTCTCCTCACTGGAATATCTTGGTGGTCCCCTTACTACCCACGAACTACCTGAAAATATTGACAATTTTGTATGTATTTGTGGAAAAAAACAGATAGAAAGTGTCAGCAGCAACTGCTCCCCAAAGCCAGCTCAGACACTGAAAGATTTTACAGGTAGGAACTTATCTGAGTCCAAGACAGTGGTTCCTGCAGTGTCTCCAAGTATTCAGCAGAATAAGGACCAGAACTTGCAGTACTTGGTTTAAACACAGAGTTAAATCTTTATCTGGGGAGTTGTGCTACATGGACGACTCCACACAGTCCTACAGCGCTGGCTTGGAATACAAAATTACACCAAAAGTGCACCTCTCTGACTCTCTGTACTTTTCCCCTTTCTGGACAAAACATAAAACAAAGGGTTGGATGGGGGTGAGGGATCACCTAATACCCAGGACCACCTGATAGCCCCATAAAGATAGCAAGGTTTACAGACTCATACATTTTAAGCCAGTTGTCTGCAAAACCATCCACAATTGGCAGCAAATCTGCCAAAACAGGGGCCCATTTAAAAAGCTTTATCTTTAGAATGTTGTTCCACTCTGAAGAGACATTTCAAATGACACAGTGGCTTCTCAATCTGTTATCAATTTCATTCACTTCAGTAATGAAAATTCTTAATTGGTGGGTCTGCAGATTACTTGCTTTATTGCCTGTAATGACTCAGTGGCCAGCCCTCAAGGGCAGTACATGGCATCCCTAACATGATTTTTCAGAGGAGAAGCCTTCTGAGAGCATTTAAAAAGTGTATTTCTCACAAGATCAAATCCTTTGTTTATTATTTAGAGGCATCTGCTTGCTCTACATATTTTTCCTCGGTATGGAACGTACATCTCAGCTGATAATCAGGGTTTTTTTAGTTATCAGCTGACCTTAAGACTTCTTCCAGTTAACTAAGAGCCTGATCAACTCATGTCTAGTTTCTGGGATAACACCATCAATTACAAAAGGCAATTGTAGCTCTGCTGTGTAAAAGCAAAAGTAATAAAGGGAGTATCAGCGCTTCTGTATGTACTTCACTTCAAAGAATTAAGCCATTCTACCAGCTATTGGTCTACTATACACACAGTAGATGCAGACTATGCAGACCTAAATACCCTCACCTTCCCTCTTCACCTCTTGGTCTCTATTGTATTACTTCATGGAATTAACTCTCAGAAGTGGGGGATTAAGGTTTTATTGACATAGACAACATGAGAGGACTGTGGTTTTAGTTAAGCCCTGACAGTACAGGGGCCAGAAAAATCCTAATCCTATTCCTAATTTTGGAAAGTAATATACTTTCATGAAGCACTCCTCACCATCATCCCACTTGTAGATACAGAATGAGAATTGAAAAGAGCTTTTGCTGCAATCACAGGTACGTATGCACTGTGTAACAGGCATGTTACTATATGTTACCTAGGAAAGTGGCACTGTATTTACCACATCATTCTTAGCTACAGACTCTTAATTTCAAACAGTCCATTATAATTCAAAAAGCTGCAAGAGCCAGCACTCTCCAAGAGAAAATACAAACTCCGATTTCTGTCTTGCTTCAGGATGTTGCAAAAAATGCAGAAGGGCTGAAAAGTAACAAGGATTATCCAAGCACTGAAATTTCTCATGTGGAAGAAAATTAGTAACAAGAAATTGACTCTAACTCATGTGTGTGTGGAGCAGAGCTAAGTGATAAAGAGTGATATAAGAGGGTTGTATCATAGCACAGACAAGGTAAATACTGCACACTCTGCTAATTGAAGAGCTCAAGGGTAACCACTGAAACAAAACCAGAATAGGTCTGAAAACCCAAACACCTTACACTAAATGAACTGTGCAGTGTCTTCACACACCTCATGGACACTAAGTTTACAGAGGTAAATCCATGGGAGGAGGAAAAGGAAGACTGACAGGCACCACAGACAAAGAGACAACATCTTTTTCACGTGTGCCTGAACTGCACCCTGCTAGAGGCTGGAAGGGTATTGGGAGAAGCACTGCATGTCTCTTCGTCATTGAAACACAAGAGCCTTCCCTGGAAAGGGTGACCCCAGAATGAGAAACCAAGTGGTTATATGGAACAGCAAATGCAAAAAGGGAAGGAGTCAGAGGCTTAAAAATCTGTAAGTGATGCAAGAGGCACCATACAATGCTCATCACTTCCTAGAGGCACCCAGGAGGCCAGCACACACCACTCAGTAGTGCTCTGCCCAGACAGGGCAGCACTAAGGTAAAGAACTTGGTCCTATGCTCGTCAAATTCTCTCTGCTATACTCCCTCCAGCTCCTGCTTTGTACAGTCAGTTTAGCTGAGTAGGAGGAAGGTGAGTTTCTGCCACTTGCCAGACCTACTCATTGATTATGTTGAAGATGGAGTGCGAATGGAGTATCCTACTACCACAATTATGCTGCCAAATTCCATGTGTGCTGGAAAACTGCAGTGTCAGCTGTCCTGCTTTCAGTTGGGATAGAGTTCATTTTCTTCCTAGTAGCCACTACAGGGCTATGTTCTGGGTTTATGCCGAAAAGAATGTTCATAACCCAGGAATGTTTTAGTCATTGCTGAGCAGTGCTTGCACAGCATCCAAGCCTTTTCTGCTCCTCACCTTGCCCTGCCAGTGAGTGGCCAGGGATGCACATGGAGCTGGAAGGTAGCATGGCCAGGACAGCCGATCCCAACTAGCCACGGGGCTATTCCATGCTATAGAACATCACACCCAACTGGCTCAGCCTCAGAAGTGGGTCTGACTTTGGAGCTGGGGGAAAGTTTTGAGCAATTTCTTACAGGGGTCACCACTGCAGCCCCTCCCCGTTACAAGAAACAGCTTCACACAAACCCAACACACAGTGTATGTGCCCAGGACACCGAGAGATGTGCCTCATCCCAGGCACAGCTCCCTCAGCACTGCCTCTTGGGCTGCTGAGGAAGGAATACTGGTTAGCCATGACTTTAGTCAGATCTGGTATAGATGCTCCTACATATGAAAACAGTATTACTGAATACATGTCTGGATATGATCAAGAATAGATAGCCTTCTCACCACCTTGCAGATGGCCTTCCTGCCCAAGAAAAGCTCTTACTTTCCAAGAAATATCCTTAAGAATTAACCAAATCCAATACCTCTGATTCCCATCTCTCAGAAAACTATTTTGTCCCACACTAGAGGAGCACAGAGGGTGACTACAGGTCTCTAGAGACACAGATATGCTACTGCCATTTAGACAAAAACATATACATGTACTTACTTGCACAGACAAATCCAGGATGCTACTCAACTGCAAGTACTAATGCATTACAGACTCAACAGAGTTTCACTCAGTAGGTAGAAAATATTCTCACTCTCAGAGGAAGGGGTGATTCTTATGGCAGTCAGCAGTTAAGGTTCAACAACCTGACTGTCACTTTGTCTCTGAAGGAGCTGAACGAGTAAATCAGGCACATCCACAGCCCAGGGGAAACCTCAAAGAATATGTGTAAATGTTGGGGGAAAGAAAAAGACAGGATAGCACTTGTCTGGACAGTAGTTTTGAGACTTAGATTGCCCATCAATGACTGGGGAAAAAAAGAGACAAAAGTAAGCCTTGATGTGCAGCCTGCCATCCCACAACTGGAAGGAACCACAGGTCTCTGGCAAGATCCCGCTGGTACAGAAGAGTCTGAAGCTCAGTAAAAGCCCAACCTGCAATCCATGAACCAACTGAGTGTGAGGTTCTGTGCCAGGCTGTGAAGGTAGTTGCAGAGAGGAGCAGCACCCAGAGCCACGGGGATGTGTCACATCATTGTTCACTGTCCTGAGCACACACGAACAGACACACGGAGAAATCACACACTCGGACCCCAACAAGCAAGATGTGAGGGAATACACTCATGGCTGAAACACAGTTACAAATGGAGCACTTCAATGGGGTGACAGAGTTACACAACCAGATGTTGACTCTCCACAAAACATGAGGGGGAAAATGCCCCATATTTTCAACTTAAAAAACCACATGACATACATGCAAGAGTCCATTTCTCATTTAAGCTAGACGACGCACATTTAAGTTCACAAACTATTTCTTTATCTTTATGTTTCCTATTTAATATCAAAACCTGAAATCACGAGAAAGAAATTATCATTTATGCCTCAAATGGAGATTAAGTGTACTAAACAAATTTAAAATCATATTGGCACAATCACTTATATTAAATAGGACTTGTACATTGAATATGCATCTGAGAGTCATTAATGATCTATTCTGAAAGCTATTTCAGCCAACAAGGTCACAGATAGTACCTAAATTATCTGCATTTATAAATGAACCTAGTTTGTAATTTAAGTGCATTAGTCCTGCCTGAGAGGTAATTTAAGACAATATGTAAGTGGTAGGATCACCTCAAAATGCCAAAAAAATATTATATGCAATTATGTCAGATGACACATGTTTTAATATTATTACCATTAACAATAATTGTGAGTTATGATCCCAGCTCTGCTGACAGCTCTTTGCTTTGGGCAAATCATTTCACCTGCATGCTCCACTAAAGTGGCATAAGATATGCAAAAAGATATGTAAAAGATTGAGATCTTTTAAATCCAATTCTGTATACAAGTTTAGTCAGGATGTACCTTAACCTCTATTAGCTCTGGGATGCAAACCCTACACCAGCACATATTATGCAAAAAGAAATTAAACAGGCACAGTGTTATACATTATTACTTATGTACCAGTTTCCTTTTCCCAGTCTTTGAGAACTGCAAACTTAGCTTAGTCCCTTTCTCCCATCTATGTTATCTGTCTATTAGTGTTTTAAGGGCGATTGGGTTTAAAATTCAAAGTATAAGAGAAAAATCCTGCACATGTTTTGTGTGAGACTATGGGCTGTGGTTATGTTTTATGACTATTTAAGGCTACCTACCCTGTTAAGATCTTCTATTTCAGAATTGAAGTTTGTTTCTCCTTCCATCATTTCCTCCTCTTCTAATGTCCGTTCATCATCAAAGTCATGCACCAGCATATCAGCTGATGGATCAAATTCATGGTCATCAGATGTTGCTGAACCTCCTGATGGGAAACATTTTAAACAACGTTTTTAGTTAGATCATGGCCTCACAAAGTTTATTTGCTTTTTATTTTGGTGACATTTTAATACTCAAATGACACTCAGAAACTAATATCTTCAAAATCCCTCAGTCATTTATTTCAGGGAAAGCCAATCTGGTATTCAGAGGACAGGGAAAGCTGTCCTCAGGTAGCAAGGTCACAGTAAAAAGAACCAGGAGATACTGTTGAATCAGTCAGTTCTCCAAGTACTAGGTACCTGGCCCCTAGTTAAATGTTTGGAAAATGGTCCAATTTTGAAGACTTAGTTCTTAAATAAACATAAACCTGCCTGAATCAAGGGTTCTGCTGGGAGCAGAGACGCTCATAAAATAAAACCTAGAGGCAGTTGTTCCCATTATCTTTTGGAAGCTTTCTAGTTTACAATGACAGTCTAATGACTTTTACAAACTGTAAGCTTAAAGCAAGCTTCACGGTCATGCAGAGCTTATTTATGATGCACAAGCTTTAGTTATATTTCCTCATGCCTTGACTTTTTCCTACAGTTCTTTATAGAGAAGTCTGGTTATACTTTGTGACAATGAGAAATAAATGAATGGATGAATGGTTTGGCAGATGCAGTGTTGTTCTGTAATTCAGCAATACCTGATCTAACCCTGCTCACATTTCTCCACTTGTCTCTGGGGACAAATTCAATTCCTTTTTCCAAAGCTTGAGGAGCGTACCCATGCAAAGGGGTGCAAGAGGGAGGGATTGGCTATAAGGATTAACTATGAAGTGTTAAATCAAGTGATTGCTTCTCTGAAATAAATATGAGCTCAACAGGCAACAGCAGTCCAGCTAAAGTAAGTGCTGGAAAGCTTTTCCACTAGTAGGATGCCAAAAACCTTAGAACTAAATAACACCAAGTAGAGTGGTACCAAAGTGAACAAAATCTCCTAGATTTTCAAAGATGACACCTAGGCTGATGACCACAGAGCCAGGAGCTCTGGGACATTGCAATGACAGGAAATAGACAGCTTTAAAACCGAAGTCATTAAACTCCTCAGTTTTAGTAATCCAATGAGGTAAAAAAATAGTGCTTTTCTCACTGCTTTTGTTCTTGATGCTATTATGCATAAAACCATGCGGCAGCAGTGTACCTATTAATTGATAGCAGACAGTGCTCAATTAACTTTTGACTCTGTATTTAGCTCTAACACAATGGGCAGCTATGCCTGGAGGGATGGTAACGGTTCCACGGCTCACACGGTGCTCCTTAGGGTCCTGGCATTCCTCAACACGTGTTTGTGCAGCTTGTGCAAAGACAAGAATCATACTTTCCCCGGAGTATTCTACCATTTAGAAACCCATGCTGGTGCAGACTGGAGAAAAGCAGTGACTGTTAAACCAGTACTGCCCATCAACTTATCACATTTGTATCCTCAGATTACTAAGTGGAAGAGACCAGCAAAAATAACTATCCAGGGGTGCCCTGTTCCCTCGTAAGTTTAAGAAATAGTAAAGATATTTACCTGGGCTTGAAGACTCAACAGAAGGCTAAAAAAGAAAACACAGGAAATTATTGTTTTTCTCTGTTGAACCTATACAAACTCAAGTCAATAATTCATCTAATACAAAGCAAGTCACCACAAACCGTATCTTTACAAACAAAGCACCAGAAACCAGATGAAGCAATTTAAGGTAAATAATATTCAATATTGCTGCACTATTTCAGCAGTAATTGTAAGAAACAACCACTTTGTGATGCAATAATTGAGGTGATGAAGGTGTAAAATCAAGCACAGCAATTCATTCTGCAACTGGCATTACAGTTCCACAGCCACTTCAGCGTGGCACAATCCCCGTGTGGTTGCCAGGCAGAGCAACGCTGCTGTCCCCCATCTCTATCTGCTCAGTCTCAACTCTTTCCTTATGCTGATACAACACTGAAAACAGTAGTGACAGGTTAGTTTTTAACAGATATAGCTCTAACTCTGTGTACTAACTCCCTTTTTCCACACCCAAGCATATGTCAGATTACACTGGGAGTGGAAGCATGCGGGATGCAATCCACAGATTCCCTGAGCAACTGAAAGTAAGGCTCACACTTTGAAAAGTTTATCAAAAAAATCACAGGGAGAATTCCTCACAGAACAAAAGGTAACAGCAATATCATCTTAACGTCTAACCCAGCTATGGGGGAAAAGAAAACAAAAAGGATTTTGCAAGCCAGACCTTCTTCCTGAGTGTGTTTGTAACACAACTTATTATCATCACACACCATGAAACAAAGAGACTTCCATAAGAGTCTTTCTGTAAGAGATTGTATGGCCTGTCGTCTCTGGTAACCTTCCATTTACAACCACAACAAATGTATGCTTTCATCAAGTTCTGCTTTCCCTGGCTCCTAACTTTGTCAGTCTTTAAGCTCCTGGGATGAAATTTGCAGGTTGGACATGCAAACCTCTTTTGTTTTGAAAGTTCAAGCCAACGTTTATGCTATTTTCAGGAAGAGATCTAATGAAGAAGTGTTTTTGTTCAACAGGCAGTCAGAGTGACTTTTTCCTTCAGACATCAACAGTACCCCTTTCCCTGTCACTGTCTGGAAACTAAGGCACTGTTTGGTATCACAGATATTATTACATCACCTAATATAGGATGCTGTCCTCATGAAAAACTGCTTGCATTTGGCCAGGAAATAATGAGGAAAACTTCTATGTGCACATTCATGGCAGGTACTTGTGCACACATGTAATACTGTATCTAGATCATATTCCTACTAGAACTACAACATCTATACACTCAGAATTATATGTAAAATTAAAAGGAGATATTATGTTAGAATCTGGTAAATCTAAACCCAAGTGAAAACCTGTACTGTTATTCCGGGTTTTTCTAAAGCATTTTCTTTCTCCTTGACTTCATCTCATATGGGAACAGTCACTCAAAGGAGCCTCTTCCACCCAAAACACCCGGCCTAGCTATGTAGCTGTAGTGGTTTTGCCTGGGCCAGGTTTTTTTGGTAGCAGAGCAGCTACAGGGGTAGCTTCTTTAAACAGAAAGAGTTGCCAGAAGCTGCCCCTGTAGCTCACAGGGTTAGAGCCAGTCAGTTCTAAGCTGGACCCTGCACCTGACCAAGGCCTGGACAATTAGTAATGCCTCTGTGAGTAATAGATTGGAGAAGGAGAAATTGTTGTTGGGCAGTTGCAAAAACGGCGGCAGCAACATGGAGGGAGAATGTGAAAACATCTCCACAGACACCAAGGTCAGTGGAGAAGGAGGGGGAAGAGGGTGCTTAAGCACTGAAAAGGCTCCCCGGTCATATGTGGTGAGGACCATGGTGATAAGGAGCTAACGGTCAAGCATTCCAGACTGTAGGACCCGCTGGGG
>WBNH01007296.1:0-16864 GCA_013401255.1 Urocolius indicus
TTTTCTCATGCAGCCATTTTCCCCACAATCGGAGAAGGAGGAGAGGAAGGATGTGCTCCAGGCACTGGAGCAGAGATTCCCCTGCAGCCTGTCATGTAGCCCACAATGAGGCAGCCCCTGTAGTCATGGAGGTCCACAGTGGAGCAGAGATCCACAGCCAGTGGAGGAACCCACACCAGAGAAGATGGATGCACCCAAAGAAGGCTGTGGCCCCATGGAAAGCCCACGCTGGAGCTCCTGGTAGGAACCATGACTCCATGTAGAGGAGCCCACGCTGCAGCAGGTTAGCTGGCAGAACCCGAGATCCCATAGCAGACCCATGCTGGAGCAGGCCTTTCCTGGAGGACTGTACCCCATGGAAAAGTTCCACATTGGAGCAGTTCATGAAGAACCACAGTCCATGAGAAAGAACCACATTGGAGAAGTTCACGAAAGACTGTCTCTTTTGGGTGGGACCTCACACTGGAGCAGTGGAAGAGTGTGAGGAAGGAGGAGCAGGAGAGGTATCACGTAATGGAACTAGGCACAATCCCCAACCCCCATCCTCTTCTGCTGCCAGGGGAAGGCAGTTGAGAAATCAGGAGTGAAGTTGAGCCTGGGATGAAGGTGGTGGATATTTGTTCTTGTTTCTCATTATTCTACTCAGATTTTGATTGACGAAGAATTAAATTCATGTTCCCCAAGTCAAGCCTGTTCTGCCCATGACAGCAACTGCTGAGTGATCTCCCTGTCCTTATCTCAATTCACAAGCCTTTAATCATACTTTTTCCCCCACATCCCATTGAGGAGGGGGAGCGATAGAGCAGCTTGATGGGCACCTGTCATCCAGCCAAGGTCAGTCCACCACATGCTTCATCTCTAACATGTGTCTAACAATTCCAGCAAAGGAGGAAGAATTCTGTAAACGGTATAATTTACTTTTGGGAAAAGGGGGAAAATTTTGTCAGTTTAGGGACTGCCTTAAACATCCTACAAACCAGATGGTTCCAAACCTGTTCTCACTCTATGTTTAAAATAAAAACAAACAAACAAACAAAAAAAAGGCAGCAAGCCCAAAGCTGAGGTGAAGCTCAGCTACAGCTGTCCCAAAGCAATGAGCAACAGTAGGAAAACTCTTTTCTCCTTTTCCTATCTGCCTGTGAAGGAGGAAAAGAAGAATGCTCTGACTCATGCATGTGCTAGATGAGAAATTATTTTATCTAATGGCTGCTAGATAACTCGCTTGAAACAACTCAATATATTGTTTTCACTGTTCAGGTGACGGAGCAGTGGAACAGGCTACCCAGAGGGGTTGTGGAGTCTCCTTCCTTGGAGGTCTTCAAGACCTGCGTGGACGTTCCCTATGCCACCTGATCTGGGTGAACCTGCTTCTGCAAGGGGGTTGGACTAGATGATCTCTAAAGGTCCCTTCCAACCCCTACCATTCTACGGTTCTATTATTCTGTTGTTTTATGTCAGTTCCTGAAAGCAGTATTAAGAGCATCATAGTCACTAATATTAATTACACAAAGCCACAGGGCTCGGAAAAGACCTAAGTGTGTAAAGGTTTTATTCCATTGAGATCCCTGCAAAAAGTATTCTTCCAGGGAGAATCAACCTCAAACCAACCCTTCACCAACCTTAACCACACTTTTCACAGAAAAAAAGCTTCTGATGTTTTCTAGTTTAAGTTCAGCTTTCTAAGCAACAGGAACCTTACATTCAAAGTCCATGTCCATGCTGTTTCCCCGTCAGACCTGCATATACAACCTGACCTATTCATTACCTTTTTCATCCGAATAGCATTCATCCAAAGAGATTTCCGAGTTCTTTTCTGTTTCAGAGAATCTAACAAAACATGTAGCTCTCTCAGAAGCACCAACAGCCTCAGCCGGGATTGAAGTCTCCTGGGTCTGACTGGCGTTTTGGAAGCTACTGAACTTCCAGGTGTAATTCAGAGTCTTGGGGAAATCCGCTGTACATTTTAACACAAAGTAACCATCGCTGATGTTGCAACTTATTTTGGGTTCTGAAGGGGGATCTAAAAGGAGAGAAAACGTTATACACCGTCTTTAATTTTAGTGCAGGACTGTCGCTGGACTAGCACAGGACTGTCTTGTTGCTGGAGTGACAAGAGCAGCAGGGAAGCGTATAGATAAAAGCATATGCATAAAGTGACTGTGAGCACATGTGCCTGAGAATAATTTGTTTCTAAAAGTGGCCTTGGTTTTTGTTCTTCAGTGCCTAGTTTGAGACCCTTCACAGTTCACTGTAGAACTGTACACAATGGTCAAATATATTTCCCAAAGACTCTTAGTGAAGTTGCGTAGACCTGCACAGCATGATGCCACAGATATTCAAGCACTTCTAATACACCTGCAGGAGCATCTTTAGTAGATACATACTGCCTGGGATAACCAAACTTTTAGGGCAAGCTGAGCAAGTTAACTACCTGAAAATACACAATGTGTCATCTACGCACATTCTAGAAGTCAGCCCCAGGTGATAAATGATGGGCACATAGAGCAGATGCCACCTTTGAAAATGGGTTTAAAATGCCTAAGTAACTTAAGAGTGGAGGCAAAGAACTGGCCCTCCCTTTCTGTTTGTTTCCCTGACAAATAAACAATTCCCTTTCTTCCCTTCTTTAAGTGAATAAAGCAGTGCAAAATCTTTATGCAGTTCTTCTGCTACTTACCTAATACAGTAAGCACGAAGGTTTTCATTGAATTCCCTGAACTGAAGAAGTCTAACACATAGGTGCCAGCATCGCTGCTTTCCAAGTTCATTATAGTCAAGCGCCCATTCTCCTTGTTAAGAAAGCCTCTGTCAAGGAGGGAATTAAAATACTTTGTTCCACCTGGGTCTTCCCATTCAGCCACCTTATTCTTGTTCTTCGTCCAAATTATTTCTGTTATTTTTTCATCGATTTTTACTGGAAAAGTAAAATCTTCTCCCAGGATGCCAAACACATCCTCACTGTGGGTCTGTGCTATAGGGGGCGGGGGGCGGCAAGAGGGAAAAAAAGGAAGAAGAAAAAAAGAAAAAAGAAAAAGTTACTTCAAGCAATAGTTTATAAAACAATTGTTGACTAACACTGTATCAGACACGTTCAAATTTAGGTTAGAAGCACATTCCAATGTTGCATGGTATGGCATATGTCAGTTAAGAATTACCCAAACCAAGCCTGTCTGAACAATCACGTGACAGGTATCACACTGGGATCTAATTTCTGCATTCTGGTCACAGGTAAAAAAATAATTGTCCAGATCTTCTTCCCTGTTCTCAGTACCTTCCTCTGTTCACTTGGATTAGACCCCGGCCCATGGTTTGGTGAAAAAGATTAAATGAAGGATTGTTGTCCCTAGCAATATGTACCTCAGCATCTTGTTGCAGAATCCCCAGACTAAAGCTCTTGCTAGGCAAATAAACTGCAATTTTTCCAGAATGTACACTCACAGAGTTAGTAAGAATCATAGAATCACAGAATGGTTATGGGTTGGTTATGGGTTAGCAGGTCCACCTAGATCAGGCTGCATAGGAACATGTCCAGGCAAGGAGTCTCCAAGGAAGGAGACTCCACAACCCCTCTGGGCAGCCTGTGCCAAGGCTCCCTCACCTGAACAGTGACATAGTTTTTTCTTATGTTTAAATGGAACTTTTTGTGTTCCAGCTTCATCCCATCACCCCTTGTCCTGTTGCTAGATATCATAGAAAAAGGGGATGTCCCAACCTCCTGACACCCACCATTTAGATATTTGTAAATATTAATAAGATCCCCTCTCAGTTTCCTCTTCTCTAGACTAAATAGCACCAGTTCCTGCAGCCTTTCCTCATATGAAAGATGTTCTAGTCCCCTGATCATCTTGATGGCCCTGCGCTGGACTATCTCCAGCAGTTCTCTGTCCGTCTTGAGCTGAGGAGCCCAGAATTGAACACAGGACTCCACTTCTGACACAAAATTGTTAATCAGTTGAAAGCACCTGCTCTGAAATCACGGGGATGCTAGGGACTTCCTTTGGAAATGTCACTTAAGCAAGTCTATTTCACAAACAATGTATGTGAAATAGCTTTTCAACCTCTGAGATCTAGCAGAGCTGCAAGGAAGAAAATGGAGTTGTCTAGAAACCTGAACTGATAACAGTTTTGAATCCATCACATTCTGCTTAAAAAAAAAAAAAAGGGCCCAAACATTCAATAGAAATAAACAAAAACAACAAAAATCAAGAGGGATATTTTCCCTAGTTTTTATTAAAAACAGCTATCAAGTGCAAAAAAAAAAAAAATTACTGATCTAACACATAAGACCAAACTCTGCTGTGTCCCCACAGGGATACTGTAAACTATTAGCACATCTGTGTCCCTCCTTCAGCCTTCAGCAATCATCTCAGACTTCAAAAGTTCTGAGTGCCTCTAAAAAAAACAAATTAAAAAGTCACAAGTCAACTACTATGGCCGACGTGTACACAAACACTGACAAAACTATGTCAATACTGAGTACAAATTACACCTGTGTTAAGGACTCGATTCTACTCCACAGTAGCTGGTAACTTATTTACTACTCAGGTGAAGGAAGGGCATGATTGAGATATAAACGAGGTCTCATATTAAGGCAAGATTCCCAATATGCAGCATGGAAAACTTCCCTTTAAACAGTAACCATGGGAAAAGAAATATTTCAGAAGCCTACTCCTTAAGCCAACTGCTCCCAAGTGACAACTACTTTTTTGGGTTGGGTTAGATTCTGTTTGTTTTTTTTTTTTTTTACCCCTAAATGGCATCAACTCAAGAACCCACTGATTCCTATATCATTCTGTGCTTCCCTTGCTTCTCACGTCATCGTTGTATGAAAACTCACTACTGCTCATACATCAATGAAGGTACTTTATCATACCAAAACAAGTCACTACCCTTCACCGTACATGAGTCCAGAAAACAAACTCCTTTCCATATGAAAGCAGCCAGGAGCTCAGCCAGATCAGTCATTAAGGTTAGGTTCCCCATGGGCAAAGAACAATGTTTACCAGCATCCTGTGTCCCGCTCTTGTGCCTAGTGCCACATCACAGAAACAAATACTTTGAGACAGGAGACTGAAGGCAAGCAATGGAAAACACAATTCTGTGTGCTTGAGTAGAGGGCTGCACACACAAGTGGCCTTCTCCACACCTAACTTCTTAAGGACTACCCTCTGCTCTATCCAGTGTAAAATTCTACCTCACAGACAACACCAAGCTGTGGTGGCTTAACATCACCATGCATAACCCAAGCCACAGTGGCTGTTAAGATGAACAAGGTAAAGCGAGTCCCTTCTGGGAGGAAAGCAGCCATTTGCTGGAGACTGAGAACGTGAGCAAAGACAGATAGCACTGCTGAACCAAGCACTAATAACTTTCTCAGCCTGGGTGTTGATGCAAGTAAACTCTACATGTCTTTGCTGTCTTTCAGTTAATCATAAAAAGCTAGGCTAGTGTTAAGAGAGAAAGACTGCTTCTTCCTCAAGCCCAGAAATAGACTGGAGGAAAGCAGAGCTCAAAAAACACTCCCGCATTTTCCCTCCACAGCTCCTGCTGGGTATGGGGGGGAGCACTGCCCTGTTCAGCACACTATCTTCTTGCTGGCCAGTGAAACAAAGGCACCAAGGAGCTGAATGGAGTGTCCAAGGACACTCAGGGGTCCCAGAAGCCAGAAAGATAAAAGGTTATCCTTCCAATATAACCTGCGTCTCTTACTTCTTAAAATCAGGGATCAGACACTTTTACTTCCCTGCTTCGCTACTCCAGTGAAAACAGGAAGAAACCTCCCACTCAATGCTGTCAGCTTCCTTTTTCCAAGGAAATGATACATCATACCGAAATGTTGCGTAAGATCTCCACAATTTATCTTTGAGCTTCTGAAGAAGCCATATGTCAGGGTAAGTTTTCTAAATTTCCAAGCAGCCCTTCCCTCTCTTTTCTATTTCAGTTTATACAGAGACAGAGTTCTCATTTCACAGCAGTTTATTTCTCTGCTGTGAGCAAAGAAGTAGGAACAGCCAAACACTTTCTTCTATTCTCTTCTTGGAAAGCTCGAAATAAGAATGATGTTTCCCTGCTTTCTCCACGTCTTCTCATTGTATCCTCTTATTCCAAGATAAAGTTCACATGACCAAGTAGTGCTGCACTAAGGCCTCCACTAGCCCCTACAGAAACCATCAGACTACATGCTCCTGCACTTCCTTCAATTGACTCCAATTCTCATGCTACCTCTTTGTGTTCCATCCTTCCATATAGATCACA
This sequence comes from Urocolius indicus, assembly GCA_013401255.1. Taxonomy (NCBI): domain Eukaryota; kingdom Metazoa; phylum Chordata; class Aves; order Coliiformes; family Coliidae; genus Urocolius; species Urocolius indicus. The sequence continues at coordinate 6,256 of WBNH01007296.1, forward strand.
TAATGAAAGTGTTACTGATAAAGAGAAACTAACATTGTGCAAGTAAAGTCTCTTCTGCAAATCCACCACCTCATCCCAGGTACATTGTTTTCTATCCTCACTTCTCCAGCAGCCAGATATCTCTGCCTATACAGCCTTCTCATCCCACCCAGGGCTCATGAGCCACAGTCAAGCATTCTGCTTGCCACACATCAAGTTGAACCATGACAAGCAGCACACATGCACAGATTTGGCCTGAAGCAAGCAGCAAGCCATGAATCTCAGCCTGGTTTGCAGTACACAAAACCAGTTTGGATTCTCTCATGGTTTAACGATGACTCAGCCAACACACCTAACCTGGAATTCCATGCTGCCCAAATCATGTCTCTGAATTCAGAGTTTGGATTGCAGCCCACACAAGACCAGGTATAGTCCTTCACTCACAGAGTCAACAGGTCAACCATCCAACCTAACATGATATACTTGAGTTTTAATATTCACCTGAGTAATTCTGAGTCTTTAAGCATTTAAGCAGACTAAAGGTATCCAAACGTTCTGTTCAGACTAAGGAAGCAGAATTGAATATTCCATTTATCATCAATAAATGGTTTATTACTGTATTTGTCTAATTGATTTTATTTTCTTCACTACTCTGACGTAAGGCTAAGTTATTCCTGAGAACTTCTATAAGCTAATTCCCTTTTTATTCTTAATGCTATCATTACCATCTTTTTTTTGTTTCAAGTACCTATGTGAAATGCATACAGGTATACATGACGCAAATACAAGCAGCAGTTAGGCTCCCATATTACCATTAAGATGTTAACATTCCACCTGCTGAAGTTGGGTGGAAAAGTCCTTACTGATTAACATAGAATCATTTCAGTGGAAAGGTCATCGAGTCCAACCACTAACTTCACACTTCCAGGCCCATCACTAAATTGAACCATGTCCCTCAGCACCTCATCTATGCATCTTTTAAGTATCTCCAAGGGATGGTGACTCCACCACCTCCCTGGGCAGCCTGTGCCAGTACTTAATAACCCTCTTGGTGAAACAGTTGTTTTACAGCTGGCCTCAGCCCACTGCTCCAGCCTCTCCAGGTCCCTCTGAAGAGACCTGCCTGCCCTCAAGCAGATCTATGCTCCTGCTCAGCTTGGTGTCATCTGCACATTTACTGAGTGTGCACTTGATGCCCTCTTCCAGATAATGACAAAGACATTAAACATAACAGGTCCCAGCAGTGAGCCCTGGGGAATACCACTGATGACTGGCTACTGACTGGATTTAATTCCATTCACTACAGCTCTTAAGGTCCGGTTATCCAGCCAGTTTTATACCCAACACAGAGTTGTCCATCCAAGCCATGGGCAATCAATTTCTCCAAGAGGATGTTGTGGTAAACTGTGTCAAAGGCTTTATAAAGTCCAGGTAAAACACGTCCACAGCCTTTCCCTCATCCACTAACAAGGTCATCTTGTTGTAGGAGATAGAGTCATGTTGACCAGGCCTGAACCCCTGGTTGTCCTGTATGTGCCTCAGATGGCACTTAGGGTAATCTTCTACAGCCTTCCTTGTCACTGGGTAATCTTATACAGTGTTCCATGTCACTGAGATAAGGCTGACAGGTCTGTAGTTTCCAGGATTCTCCAGTCCTCTGGGACTTCCCCAGTGAGCCAGGACTGCTGGTAGATAGATGGAGAGTGGCTCAGTAAGCACTTTCACCAGCTCCCTCCCCCATCCAGCCCCATCAATTTGTGTGCATCGAGGTGGAGCAGTAGGTCACATGTCATTTCCCCATGGACTAAGGAGGCTTCATTATGCTCTTTGTCTTCCAGCTCAGGGGGCCAGGTACCCAGAGAACAACTGGCTTTACTATTTCAGACTGAGGTGAAGAACGCATTAAGTACCTCGAACCTTTACTTCGTCCTTGGTCACTGTTCTTCCCCCTGCATCCATTAAAGGATGAAGATTGCCCTTAGGTCTCCTTTTGTTGATGATATATTTATAGAAATTTTTCTTATTGTCTTTTACAACAGTGGCCAGTTTAAGTTCTAGTTGAGCCCTGGCCCTCCTAATTTTCTGCCTGCATAACCTCACAACGTCCTTGTAGTCCTCTTGAGCTGCCTGATCCTTCTACTAAAGATCAAAATTTTTCCTCCTGAGCTCCAGCAGAAGCTCCCTGTTCAGCCAGGATGGCCTTCTGCCCCACCAGTGCATCTTCTTGCACATGGGGACAGTTTGATCCTGTGCCTTTAAGATTTCCTTCTTGAAGATTGTCCATCCTTCCTGGACTCCTTTGCCCTTCAGGATTGCCTCCCAAGGGACTCTGGCAACCAACTTCCTAAACAGGTCAAATTAGCTTATAGCAAGGAACTATCTGCCTCAGGAGTTGGACTTTTTAAATAGCAGATTTTTGTTCTATTTTTCGTGACTTCCCAACTACCCCTTTTTTAGGGTTTTTTTTTTTTNCCTGGCCCTCCTAATTTTCTGCCTGCATAACCTCACAACGTCCTTGTAGTCCTCTTGAGCTGCCTGATCCTTCTACTAAAGATCAAAATTTTTCCTCCTGAGCTCCAGCAGAAGCTCCCTGTTCAGCCAGGATGGCCTTCTGCCCCACCAGTGCATCTTCTTGCACATGGGGACAGTTTGATCCTGTGCCTTTAAGATTTCCTTCTTGAAGATTGTCCATCCTTCCTGGACTCCTTTGCCCTTCAGGATTGCCTCCCAAGGGACTCTGGCAACCAACTTCCTAAACAGGTCAAATTAGCTTATAGCAAGGAACTATCTGCCTCAGGAGTTGGACTTTTTAAATAGCAGATTTTTGTTCTATTTTTCGTGACTTCCCAACTACCCCTTTTTTAGGGTTTTTTTTTTTTAAATTGTGAATTCCCCCAGCAACTGTAAGTAACAGAGTTATGTTCCCTCCTAACCCACAGAACCACCATTTGCAGACAACACTGAAATAAACGGTCAGTCCAGAAGGACTATCAGAATATTCACCCGTGCAGTAGCATCCCAGGCTGTTTCAAGAGAAAAATCAGGTTTGTGCAGGAATGACTCACATAACATCAAAAGCAGTTTTCCATTTACATACTGCACCAAGCTCAGAGGTGTATGCTGCTGCCTCTGTACAACACAGTGCTGCCTGCATCTACAGAGCTCTACATATCAGCCAAGGCAAGACCTAAGGGTGCCACTCACCAGCAAACCTGGGTCCCTCCCCACCAGAAAATCCATACCTTCAGTTACATTCCTCAGCACAGGTCTAATAACAGGCAGTATCCTCATGAAAAGGTCACCCAATGATTTTTAAACTGTGCTGCTGACCAGAAGTGTGGGGATGACATACCCACTCCTCCATCTCCTTTGGTTCGAGTGCTCGTCATGAAGAGTACAATCCACTGAACGTTAACTTGACACACAGTCCCACTTAAAAAAAACAAAACACCCCAAACCCAAAATCCCCACCAAAAAGGACTGGAATTTCTAGATGTGATTCACTGTGGGAACACTGGTGCTTGTGCACAGGATGGAGAAGAAACGAGTGAAATGGGTAAGAACACAAGTAAGACCATCATCCCTTTGGCCAGCAGCACAGCCTTGTCTCAGAGCACAGTGACTGCACCCACACACAAAGCAAACTTCTTGAAATAGCTACCAGGAAATGATGAGAATTGAACTGCACCTTAAATCCAATCCCTTTTGTTTACCTGCTTCACTGAGGCCACTTTCTTCTCTCTGCTCTAGGTTCACAGCCCTAAATCTTCCTAGGACAGAGGTAAAGCCTTCCAAAACGACATTAAAGACAGTGACACTGCCTTTTTTTTCTCCAGTAACTCACTAGTCAAATCCCATGTTATGACATTTTCTTGTGCTAAAGAGATAAAATGCACAGTCAATTGAAGGAAGACCCTTCAAATTTCTCACTAATGCCTTGACCAGACCAGACCCTCTCGGTCCCATCTGCATTGTATTTCCCTTGTGCACGCTGGCACAGCCCGGAAGAGGAGGAAGAGACAGCACATTCCACTGCACAACTCAGGGAAGCCTGTGGTAGGATTAATCAAAGCCTCAGTACATGACTCACATCCGAGCAGAGTTTAAAGTACAAGGAATATGCGGAAGAGCTCAGCTATGACAAGGATGAGGCAATCCTAGATACTTCTAGGGAAAGAAGCTGATGAATGGGCAAAACAGAGGACCAAAACATCAGCTCCACTGGAAGAAAGGTACCACCAGAGTCATACGACTGGCTCAGGTAGGCTATTCTGGTTCACACATTCAGATTTGTGAATTGAGGGGAAGGTGAGAGCCTCCAGCAACTTTTGTGAGTTTAGTTCCAAAGATTTTCATTTTTTAAATAATAGTCAGAATTTTCAGTTCTTCTGCCCTGATCCCACTTAACGTTTGTCTTCCATTTGCAGAACGTCACAGGTCTCTCTAGTTCCCTCCACTCTGTTTCCTGTCCAAGTCTTTTCCACTTCCCTTGTCTTCTAATTACTTGCCCAGTCTTATTCCTAACACTACTTGCTACAGTCACTGCAACCATGCACTTGTGTACTAGGTCTGCTTGAGATGGAGTTAATTTTCTTCATAGCAGCCATTATGGTGCTGTGTTTTAGATACGTGACCAAAACAGTGATGGTAACACACAAAAATTCCGAAGTAGCCATTGCTCAAAGTGGTCTGCTCATGGGAATGGGTGAGTGAATGTCTTTGCATCACTTGATTGCTCCTCTCTCTCTGGTTTCCTCCCTTCACTTACTATATTGTCTTTATCTCAACACATGAGTTTTATTCTGGCTTTTGCCCTCCTGGTCCTCTACCTCATTCTGCTGAGCGGGAGCAAGTAAGTGACTGGGCTGGGCTTCACCACTTGTTTTCTTATCTCTACCCATCTCTGACTGTCCTGTGAGTCATGAGGATCTGGTTCACATTAAATCCCAGTCTTTGCCTTTGAATGAGGCACACAATCTGTACAATCCAAAGTTTTGCAGCTCAGGTCTGTTTCTTTAAAGATCTGAAACTGAAGCTCTGAGGCGAGTGCAGCGCACATCTCAACACAGATACAGATTGTGCAGCTCTGCCAAATATTCCTTAAACATTAAAACTTTGGCTCTTGGTACAAAAGCAATTCTGGGGAGATAATAAATAAACTTAAATAAACTCTAAATAACCCTAATGTTAGAAGTATCCACTGGGTTATATTTCCAAGTTGGAAAGGATTTTTCCATTCTCCAAATGCAAATCTGTGGGCTCTTATTTTTGTGGCATTTTCTTGATTAGGGTGTTTGCTTTTTGCCAAAGCATTGCTTTAAGTTCCTTCTAGGTAAGTCTATTTGCTTCACACTAACCAAACATCAATAAAAATATCTCATCATTAGCAAGTCTACAAGGCTAAAGGTATGTATACAAGTGTTACCAAGGTCACACTGTATATGGAAGGAACAAAAAAGCTTCACAAAATTACTGATATTTTAGCTAGCATAACATCTCTACCTTTTAAGCACGATGGTAGCAGGGGCTAACACATTGGTCAACCTGCACTCACACTTGGTTATGGTTGCACTCTATTAACAGCAAGGGGGAAATTTCTGATGTAACAGCCTAAACAAGACACGACATTACGAGTAAACTTCACCTACTTGCAGCTCTCACCATCGCCTTGGGTTAAGTAGAGTTTTCCCTTCTGCTAAGCAAATCCCATGCAGTCTGTCATGCTGCTTTTTACTAGCCATCTTGTACAAACTTGAATTTACTGCCATCATTCTTGTCACTGAGATAGCAATGCAGCCTTACAACCCAATGGTTTTATCTTTGTGTAGTCCCTCTACCTCCCAAGCCTCAGACCCCAGAAATTACCTCTGTGCAGCATTATGGCTTCATTAATAATTATTCAGTCACAGTTCTTCTTTATTGATTTAAATGTCACTATAAAAAACTACAGAAGTGCAAGACATTCTCTAGATGGCAAATAAAGCCAGATCCCTGGCTTACAAGAGTCTTTCTTACGTGCTGCTCTAGGGCAGTGAAACGTCATTTATTCTACAGAAGTTCTCTCCACTACAGAGCAGTACTTCAGAGAATTCACCATACCGAGGAAGCAGTTACTGCACCATGGTTTCAAAGTTTTTCTTTTATTTTGCTGCCAGAGGCACCATGCAGTGCAACACTAGGAAGGGAGGACATAAAAACACACTTGCACGTTCTGTAGTTATAGTATAACGTGCTCTGCATATACCAGCTTAGGATAAGCTAATAGTCACTTAACTCCAGTTTCAGTAGGGTTTATACAATAGATTATTACTGTCTAAACTTTGAGGCAACCTGGATTGAGCTAGTTCCATCAAGAACATAACCAACGAGGTCTTTCTTCAGGTCACACACAGGAACAGGCTGCAATGTGAGCTAAAATCTTATCCTAAAAATCTTGTGTGTCCTGCCCCAAAAAACTGACCAGCTCAAGGCCATCGAGCAAACAGCAGAGCCCACACAAGGGAGGTAGGTATGCGTGGTCATCCCATTCTCCCCCACCTTTACTTGCTTCTGTCTTGCTTTTTGCAGAGCAAGACCTCAGGGTCCTACTCCATTGGCCTCCTCCCTGGACCAAGCCAACATTATTCATGAAGTTTATCAGGTTTTTGTGACAAATTACATTGTCATTAATGCAAGGAGCTACATCCAGTGAATGCTGCCAACACACAGCAGCATGAAGCAAGGGAGAGGTGGGAACCACTGGGAATCCTCACTTTTGGCAACAGTGAATTATTAGGGAGGAACACCGTGTCCTATAGGATACTGACTAATTTATATCTCTGTGCTTTGCTGACTTGCATTTAAGCCTACCCTGAACTGCCAGAAAAACAACTTTACTCCTAACGTTGAGATAGCACTTCTATGCTGTACCATATCATCAATAGCCATTTTTTAATCTTTGCAGTTCTGTTTGTACAGAATGGCACAAATGGATGGCCCAGAGATGACCTGTTTTGTGGCAACACCAGCTTAAATGTACTCTAAATTACAACCTATGTCTCTTCCAAACCCTGTGTTATCACTCGGATAGTCTACGGCCACACTACTCTGAACTCAACACTAAGGCAACAAGACAACACAACACAACCAGGTGTCAGCTTCACACAGCTGATGACTAGAAATATTTCTCTTAGCAGCCTACTGAACTAAACACATACTATGAGCAATCTGAATTTTTAGGAGTCTAGATTTCCATCCATTCTTTCTCACGTCCTTATGATGAAAAAAACACTGATTATAAAACCACCAGGATTTCTCAATGAAAAAGATGGAAAGGAGCATATATTTGTTTGCATCGAAAAAGAAAGGAAGTAATTTTTCCAACAAAAAATACCACAAAACTGTCAAATTATCTGACAGGAAAGAAACAAAAAGCCACATTTAAGGTAAGTTATTTCTGTGTTTGTCACTGTCAGAAGTCAGAAAGAAAACATGAGAGCTGCTAACAGAATCTGTCAGCCCATGTTCAATATGGTATACAGTAACTTTTACTATTAGGTGAATCAGGTTCTCTCTCCTTAATTTTTATAAACAAAGTTAAACTGGGAAATGAAGCACTAAGCAACCCGGCAAAATATGAGTGAACTAGAAGGCAGCTTGAATAGTGCTTAAAAATGGGCTGCTGCTCAGAGCACTGAAAGAGTTCCCCAGCTTTCAGAAGACGCCTCACTACAGCCAAAGAGTGCTTCTAGATGCTCTAGTTCACTCCTTATCTCCTCTACCTCCCTTATCTCCTCTGCTTTTGGGGTGAAGCTCTGACTCTGCTAAAGTCACCAGATGCTTGGCTGCAACCCCATTGGTGTGGCTGGCACTATGATCCTCCTGCTGGAGTGGTAGCCAACAATTTCTTTGCCTTATATATGGAAGGTGCAAAGATCACTCTGCAAGTTCCTTCAACAAACTGTGCCACAGATGCTATATGGACATTTTTTTCCATTCACATACAATCTCCAGAATCACAGTTACAGTTTGAATTCCCAATGACTAACAGATAATGGTCTTGATAAGTCTGATACCAAAGTTGCTCATAGCCTAAATGTGACCTTTAAGCATTGGCAAGTCTCAGGTTTTATCAACCACCTAATCTGGCAGGGCAAAGTGAAATGCAGCAATCCCTATGTTAGAATCACAGAATCATTTCAGCTGGAAGAGACCTTTAAGATCAACAGGTCCAGCCTTTCTCCCAGCCTTATCAACCACTAGACCATTTCCATAAGTGCAACATCCACCTGNTGGCTTGATGAGCACCGCTGCCAGTTCCCTCAGCATTCTAGGATGTACCCCATCCAGCCTCATAGATTCGTGCTCATCAATGTGGAGCAGCAGGTCACTGACCATCTCCTCCTGAATTATAAGGGGGACATTTTGCTCCTTACCCCTGTGCCTTGGTTTGGGAGACTGACTTTCTCCGGTGGAAATACGTCTATTACTAAAGATTGAGACAAAGAAGACCTTAGGCACTTCAGCCTTATCCTTGTCTTTTATTACTCAATTTCCTTCTGGATGTGATAGGGGATGGAGGCTCTCACTGGTCTTTCTTTTATTGTTAATTTACATTGATGAGTAGAGATGTGGAAGATACCAAAGCTACACCTCAGCTTCTGCATGTCACCAGTTCCCATAGGAGGATGAAGCAGCATGACTTCAGGAGGGATTATGCTAAGTGCTTCTCTCTCCTCCTTTTTCCAGATGTTCAGTGACATGACACTGGGAGAGGTACAGTACTTTGAATTTGGATGGAGAAGCAGGGGGGCTTGGAAGGCTGGGATTCAAGAGGGGAAGGCTGATAGAGGATGAGGATCTACTAACAGCATACTGGTGTTTACAAGCCTAGAAGCTTGCAGTCCAAGTCAAAGTGCTACCGATTCACTTCATGCACTTGGGCAGACGTTCAGGGTCTCGATTTTCTCATGCAGAGATGATAGATTACTTTACCCCGATAAAGGTAAGAACACTTACATGTAGGCACTACCACACACAACAGCAATAATGCAAGCATACAAACAACAAAATGGGGTGGAATCTTGATCTAGTTTAGTGAGCAACAGTAGAGAGTTTGTATTCCGGATCTCACCCTAATTCACCACTGCAAAATCAAAGTTTTATGGAGAGGAAAAGACAACAGAGCAAGGTAATGTTTTCAGTTAAAGGAGGGTATTATGATACTTGCGGCCACAGTTACCATCATTTCTCCAGTTCAACTGTATGTTGTTTGGAACTTGGAATCTTGTTTCCTAGATAAGTCTACAGCACGTGGACTCAGATGTAGCTGCGGCATGCCAACTGGTGCCATATAAGGCAATAAATAGCATTCACCCACCCAAAAGGTTACAAGAGAGTAGTCAATCACACATTACTAACACTCATTTAGAGATACTTGCAAAAGCACTGCAGATGAGAAGATAAAAAACTGATCTTACTAAGGCTACAGGCTGACTCATACAGGTATGCAGAGACCGAGCTTCTCCACTGGTCCTCCACACACAGTGGAGCCAATGCTCTCTTTAGTTAAAGAGGAGGATCTCACAGAATTAGTTAAACAAAAGAGGCAGAAGGCTTCTGCAGTAGTACAAGAGAAAATCTCAGGGAGTTGCCCTGAACACTCAGTAGCAGAACCAGCAGGAGGAGACTGTGCTTTTTCAAAAAGGGGGATGCAGTAAGTCCCGATTTAGGTATATCCAGGAAACTCCCGAAGCAACCAAAGAAAGTCACTGAGAAATTCCTTAGACTAGAGGAATCATAAGAAAGCCTACGTTCAGCAAGCCATAATGCTGCTTGGCCCAGCTAGCAACCTCTGAGGACAATGAGAAACTTTGTACATCTTTCTTCAATTTCAAAAACTGGCAAGTTTTGTTTTCACTTGTCACGTTCATAGCCTGATGCAAGGGCTATCTATGATCCCCAGCCACATTGTGGAACTTGGATTAAGAAGGCCTTTGTTTAGCATTTTGCCATAAATCAACGCTAAGGCTTCTACAAAGAAAAATAACACCCATCTAAAGAAAAATAAACAAAACAAAACCAACCCCACACCAGAACGCCATCGAGAATTCTGATGGCTGGGTTGTTTTTTTTTTTTTTCCCTTGAGCAAGAAGAGTAAGATAGACTACAAAACAAACGGGTTTGCCATACGCAGAGGTAAGAACGTTGTTACGATAAATAGAAGGCGGTTTCTTACGCCCCTCCGAGAGCAAATCTGACGGCGAAGGCTCTTCCTGCCCTCGGGACAGAAAGCGCACCCATTTCGCACTGCAACTTTCCCGCCTACACAGGTTGGAGTCAAACAGAGTACCAAGAACGGGGCAGCGAATCCTAAACACTCGTGCTAAGTACGTGGTGGGAGGCGGCTATTTGGTTCTGTCTACCACCGCTCCAGGACAGAAAACCAACAACCCCCTTCAGCACGGCGGTGGCAGACCCAGGCGCGGATAGCCGCGCCCAACCCGAACGGCGACGAGGCCGCCCGGGGAGTGCCCGGTTCAGGGCGGCTCTGCCCCACGGACCGCTGCCCGCTCGGCTGCCGCTGCCCGCCCGGCTCCCGCTGCCCGCCCGGCTCCCGCTGCCCGCCCGGCTCCCGCTGCCGCGCCCCCG
>WBNH01007296.1:16890-63596 GCA_013401255.1 Urocolius indicus
AGCCGCGTCCCCGACTCCCGCAGCCGCGCCCCCGGCTCCCGCTGCCCGCCCGGCTCCCGCAGCCGCGCCGCCCGTGCGGAGAGCCGGGAGGCGGGAAAAGGCAGAGGGGCGCCTTTTTCTCCCCGCCGCCGCTCCTCTCACGACTTACCAAAAAAGCACAGAAAGATAAGCAATCGCCGCCAAGCCCGCTGCCTCATCGCTGCCCCTCCGCCTCTCGCCCAAACAGAAAGCAAAATGCGATAGCAGCTTCCGCCCCGCAACTCCCGCCCCTCCTTAGCCCGGCAGCCGCGCCCGCGGGCACGCCACGCCGCGCCGCCCGCCCGTCCGTCCAATGCCCACCCTCCTGTCCCGGCGAGCCCGGCGGTGGGAGGTGCTTCTGGGGTGCTGAGTAACGGGTGATGGAAACTTCGGGCCTCCGCTAAGAGAGGGGAATTTCAGACCTTGCGGTCGCCTCCGGCGCGTCTCGGTGCGTTGCGGCTGCCGGAAGGGAGCCAGGGTGAGTGAGAGGTGATGCTGCGAAGGGAGTTTCTGGTCCATGGGGCCCAAGTGCAGCAAGCGCCGGGGTCAGAAGTTGTCGTTGTTGCTCATGCAGCGGGGGGAAGTTTCGGCTCTGGTAAGCACAAAGCTGAAATTAAATCAATTTAATGTGTAGCGGGAGCCCCACATGTTAGGGGTTAGATTTCAGCAGGTAACGTGCAGCTCGCTGCCTCAGAAAATGATGGTCATGTAAACCTGGTACACACCAGAGCCTGCTGTTTTTAACCTGTGCTCCCCAAAATGTCCACTGCCCTCTTTGGGGGGGTCACCTGGCAATATCTCTGTTTGAGGGGTGAACTGCAGGCTAAGCCTGGCCATGCTCCCTCATTTCACCCAAGGCTGGGTTGGCCTCTGTGTGAGGGTGACCCTTCTGCCTGAGTGAAAGGGAAAAAAACAAACAAAACAAAACAGAAACCAGCTCTGATTTCTAGGAGTTTCCTTTGACACCAGCTGCTCAGAAGCCCATTCACAAAAGCAAAGCAAATCTTGCTTTCCCTTTCATGGATGACCAGCCTGTTGACACAGCAGAATGTTTTTGAGGAAGAAAAGGAAAATACCGCAATGGTTTGGGAAACATAAGTACTCGGCAGCTGTTGAAAAATCGCTACTCTGCCAAATACTCCAGCACTAGCTGTGAGGCAGCTTTCCTAACCACGGCAGTGAGTTGCTGTGAGAGGATACTGCAGCCTCCTCCTGCAGACCTTATAGCCTCAAAGTGTGTTCATTTCCCAGGAGCTTGACTCCCTCCCCCAGGAAGCACCAGAACAGCACCAGTGCTGAATGAGGAGCCTCTGGCCACAGGGTTATCCCTCAGCTCTCTCCCTCCTGATGCTCTCAGCCCACACACTCACCACCAAGCAGCTGTGTCTGGCTACTCACCGCTGGTTAGAGCAACCTCAGCTCACTTCTTCACACGATAGTGACTGTAGCAGTTCAGAAATAAAAATAATTGGCAACCATGGCCATCCCTAGTCAGAGTACCTTCCAAAATCAACCTTGAAGGTGTTCCAATGCACTGAGTGGGTGTTTTCTTCCCTCCTTCTAAGAGTTGCTGTAAGCTCCCTTATTTCATTGATGCACAGGCTAGAATGACATCACACCTTGAACTGAGCAGTGCTGTCTCATTCAGTTCTTACAAAACCAAAATAATACTAATCCATTCTCCATAGCTGTGTTGCAATAACGTGAGACATAACTCGCTTCCAAATGGAGACAGGCCCATCCCATAAATTCCTTCTGCTCAGTGACAGAAACCCACAACAAGCCTAATGTGGCTGCTTCCTGCCATATCCCACTGGCAGGAGCAGCTGTTCTCTGCAGCTGATTAGTCAGTCAAAATGTCCTGCCAAAATGTCAGATTTTGGTTTGAACCTTGTTGCTGGAAGAACGCAATCTCTCACCTTGCGCACTACAGCTTTCCTATAGATTATGAGATCTTCATGGTTGACAGAAACCTGAAGCAGGGAATGACACTTTCACTCAGAAACAGATTGTTTCAGAGTAGAGGGAGTCACAAAAAGTGACCCATATGTACTCAAAGTAAGGCAAAAGTCTTACAAAGCTCTTCCATGTTGTAGAGGTTGATTTAGGGCTTCAGGGACAGAGGGACATAGAATATGAAGGAGAAGCTTGAGCCTGTTAGTTAGTGGTCCTATGTTTTGGGGACACTATAGGGGTATGTGGCAAGCATGCATTCTCCCTTTTTGTGCTTAAACAGTCATACTCGGTAGAAGGTGTCTAAAGTACTCATGAAAGATTGAAGAAAAGATTGAAGAAAATAGCTCCTTTCCTGACTGGGGACCCAATCAGACTTGCCCATGTTTTCCCTTCCTTAGTTGCCAAGTCAATCTTCAACGTCTTCTTCCTGCTATCTCATAGTTAGGACATTCTTCTGAAAGTCAGGAGTTTGAATCACTTCTTGGTGAAGTGAGAACTAAATCAGCTTCCTCTGTCTAATCTGGGAACAACACCCAAGGTTCTCAGTGCTTAACATATAGCCGTGGTTTCTACTCCATGGGTAAATGACAGAAAACACAGGAGCTGTGATAACCCGCATTCCAAGCAGTAGGTTGGCTCCAGACCTTATTGTACAGTGAGCTGGGCTCTGTGTGTCTTTCATGCCCTCCCTTGAATGCAAAGACTATGAGGAGTGGTTTTAAATAGTGATAATTTGCTGAACTCACACTTGGTTTCCCAAAAGGTCCCACACTGCTTACTCTAGGTGCATTTTTTTCTAGTACTGAAAAATAGTTTTCCAGTCTAAGGGAACTTCCCTGTGATCAGATTTCCACTTTATCACTGGGCATGTGCAGCGCCTACGTGCCCCTGCCAGCTGCTGCTCTGTGGGGGTGGGCAGACCATGTTTCTCAACTGAGTTGGCAATTTCAGCATTAACTTGAATGTGCAGACTGTGTAACTTTTTCCCTTTTTTTTTTTTTAATGAAAGAAATCTGTGCATAGAATCAAGTTGCTTTGCTTTCTTTATCCCTTATTTGCTCAGAAGTGAATCACACCATCCTTTGTAATCGCGTTGCTGTAAGGAACTAGTAACAGAAATCTAATGCGGTTGGAAAGTCTTTGCAACGATGTTCCCACTCCCTTTAAAATCATTCCCATTGGGAACTACGTGGCACTGACATTAAGTTTCTGGACTAATATAACAGTAGTTACTGAGGAATTCAATTCACAAACAACAATGATAAAAGCAAACCCTCCATACCAAAATAGTTTTGCTGGTAAGGGCACTTAAAGCACAGAGGAACCGAGTGGCTTTTGCTGTATACATGAGGGACCACCACAGTGGTGGAGATCTTGGGGAGATTTTGTTTGATACAATCAAAAATTTTCTGAAATTACTAAATCTAAGATTACAGGAAAAAAAAAAACCAACACAAAAAGCCAAAAATACACCACAACTGCGCAGGAAACAGAATTCTCTTTCATCAAGACAGTTGAATTTGGGGTTTTCTTTGTTTAGCACACTGGGGAGTTGTTTAACGACTCTGAAAATACCCATAACAGTGCAAAACTAAATCAGATCTGCACTCCTCAGCCACAGGTTTGTTTTACTCTAAGGCTGTAACAGTGATGTCTGCCCTGTATGATGTGGCATTTCAGATTTCCCATGGGATTTGACAGAGTAGCGCATCTTGCCGCACAGACAGTGGTGCTTATTACTATAATCTTATGTACAAAATGGAAGGAGGCATTCGCTGATTGTCTTTAAGCACTCTGATTTGGTTTGCTCTAAGAAAATTGTCATTTTCACAATTAATGCTGTTGCTCTGGAAGCTTGTATGGAAATGTCACTGCCTATGGGTATGATTTCACAAGGTTTTTTTCCTTCTTTCTTGATCAAGAGCTTCCCCACATCAGAGGTTTTTTGTGGGTGTAATGAAGGGCCATTGCATTCTACAGGCTCTTATCTTGCAATCTGTGGGTCAATATGAGTCTAATGCTGCGGTTGGAAAGATGAAGAGTGGGCTGAAAGCCAGGAGTTGGGCATATGTATTGCAGCTTTTAATCTTGGAAAATTGATTGAGTTGACAAACAATCGCATATTTGATGAGACACGAAGAACCTGCTGCTCTGACAATAAGCCAGCTTGTTCGTGGAGACAGGCGTTTCAGGACCAGAATATATGTATCTAAATATGTGTCTTTGGGTATCTAGCAACAGGACAAGGGGTAATGGGATGAAGCTGGAACACAAAAAGTTCCACTTAAATATAAGAAAAAACTATTTTACTGTTCAGGTGAGAGTGCCCTGGCACAGGCTGCCCAGGGAGGGTGTGGAGTCTCCTTCCTTGGAGGTCTTCAAGACCCACCTGGACATGTTCCTATGCCACCTGATCTAGGTGAACCTCCTTCTGCAGGGGGGTTGAACTAGATGATCTCTAAAGGTCCCTTCCAACCCTACCATTCTATGATTCTATGCAGATGGAGCAGAGCTTCAGTAGCCCTCCACACTAGGAGGCTGATGAGGACCAACTTCCCTGTGAGACCAGGAGAAATTTCTCTCAGAAGCAACTTGGAAATAAAAAAGATCTTTTGCCTAAAACAGCCCCAAAGCTTTTGGCTGGAAACTGCGGTCAGGAAATGACTGCTATTGCCAATTGCTGTAAAGCAAAATAGTGTTTCATGCTTTTGGAAAGGTCTTTGGTGAACATTCTGACTTCTAGCCGAAGCAATTTCCTCCTTTTGTTGTTCAAATAAAGCAACTGTAGAACAGGGAATGCTCCTTCACTCATTACTCTTCTTGCCGTTTAACACAAGGAGGCCAAAGCTGCCCTCTTGTTCTGCCAGAAGGAGCAACACACACAAGTGAGACTTAGGAAACAGGAATTCACTTACCTGAAAGTCTAATGCAGCCAGTGAGACAGTACCACCATGTCTTGAATGCTGTGTGACAGATTCCTGCTTACACATTTGGTTGTGTGCTTGTGCTTCTCCACCTATTTACACCAAAATGGTAACATCTTTTTATTCAGAGATCTGTTTTGCATGTTTATGATATGAGTGCATTACTGAGATCATCCTTTTCTTTCCTGTAGTATCTGAAATGCTGTCTCCAAAGGAAAAGTGAAGAGCGTCCCTGCCCTAAGAAATGCACAGTCTGAGGCTGTTGTGCTGATACAGCCACGAGTTGCATTTTGGCCTGTCTTTCCTCTCACTTTTCAGAAGTAATCCATTTCTTTGCCACTTATTCTTTGCCACTTAAGAGAGTCTGACCAAAAGTAAAAATACAGGAAAGACACCTCAATGCCATAGGAAAGTACAGAAGTGCAAGGCTGGTGTCTTCCTGGCACATACTTACTGTGAAGTTTTGTTGCAAATCAGTGTCCCTAATCAGAATTTGGCAAAGTGCAACTGGAAAGGATAAAGCACTGTAACTCTGTTGCTTGCTGCGAGTGGTTTCATTATCTGATTTCTTAAGTGAGAAGTTTGCCTTGAGGAAAGGGAGATAGGGAGGAATCACAGAGTCATAGAATCATAGTATCATTACGGTTGGAAAAGGCCTTTAAGATCATTGAGTCCAACCACTCACCTCACACTGCCAGGCCCACTACTAGATAAAACCATGTCCCTCAGTACTTCTGAGGGATCTCTTTTTTTAACATAGACTTTGGCTAATGGTCAAATAAGAGCAGAGGTCTTAAAATCTCTACCTTTTTTTCCCCAAAAAGCCCAGGCTGGTCAGTCATTAACAGAGCCAAGCTGAATGAGCAACCCACCGTGGCTGGCTGTTTGTCCTTATACAATCCTTGTACTTCTAGTGAACTAACAAGAAGATGGTTCAGGATCTGAAGAGACAGACATTCATTCTTCTTGCTGTCCTATGGCTGCTCAGCTCAGCACAAGCAGGTAAGGAAAACATGAGTGTCTGTAAGCTGAAACTAAAGGTTTTACATAGAAGGATCTGTGTTTTACATAAAAGGATCTGAATTCACTTCTCCCTAAACAACCTGTATGTCAAAAGGACCTTGCTATATTTAGGTTCCAGGAGAAAGAGGTAGTCTTTTATTTTCCCACGCTTTGATTCAAGCAGTCTCACTGATTCAATCCCACTAACCTGATATAAAAGAATGACTTGGGTTTACTCTGAAGTGTAAGGAAGTGGAAAAGGGACCACTTGACCTCTGCCACTTGCATCTCCAGCTTTGAAAGTTTAGCAAGTATAATCTGCAGCAGCTGAAGGAAAATAAACAGAAAGCACACTTTAGTTTCTTCTTCTTGTTGTACTGTCAATGCAACCATTTTTGTGATCAGCACTACAGTCTCACATCACCTGCAGCTTCACAGCACTGCACCTCCTGCCTTACTTTTACTCATGATCCCCTTTGTCTTATTCTATTTCTGACATGCACCGTGCTTGCACTGAACCTGCCCTTGCTAGTAAAGCTGGCTGTGGTTTTTTGCAAATACATATCAGAGAACATCTCTTTCTCTCATTACTTCAGCACACAGGAAGACCAAAAATAAGGAACATTAAGGAAGGGATGGTCACATGCCACAAGGTGGAATCTGAACGTTCAATCTCTCACCTTGATGTTGACCATATTCAGCCTAGCTAGCACAAAGAATCTTCTCTGGGAACAGCCAGCAGTTAGGAAGATTTAGGTTGATATATTTTTTTTTCTTGTTTTAAAAGTTTGATTTTATTGTGCGTGCAAATTCAAAGCTGGTTTGCTTCCTCTAATTCAAAAAAGGGAAGGTGCATGCATCCTCATTGCAACAGGGTGCAACTGTGTCCCTTCACAAAGTAACACTTTTTAGGTCAAAAAGGACCCTTTAATCACTTATTTGGCTTCCTGCTCATCACAGGCCAATGAATTTCACCCCATTCAGCACATCCAACATCTGGCATTCAACAGGCCTTCCAAAACAGCAGCCAGTTCTCTGACATAACAAAATGGGGAGAATCCAGCTCTTCTGTGGGTAACCCAGCTGTACATACTGCTAGCCATACATACTGCTAAACTTCTGTGCTAGCTTTCTAGCCTGAATTTGCAGGTTTTGACTACCTACAACTTCGAGAGTTGTGGGGTTTTTTTTTTTCACAAATCTAAATCAAAAGTGCCTTCCAGTTGCTGCCTTTTCCTTCCCATAAAGCATTTCCATCCAGTAAATGAATCAATCAGGAAATAATCATTGACACCTTTTGTCATCAGCATTCTCAGACTTACTTTTGGATTTTTGATACAATTGTCAAGTAGACTTGCACCTTCTTCTGAGCATACCAGAATCTGAATAGTCATATCCCCTTTCAGTGGTGACTACCTACTGGCAATTAATTTTTCATAGATCTAATGTCCATCTGATAAATGTACTTAGTAGCTGGCATTTGTGGCCACTTTGGAAAAAAGCAACAGAATGTCATTCACATCTCAGCAAAACAACTCCCAGAATTCAAAGCTACCGTGACATCCATGGTTATCTTCCCCAGCCAGTGCTAGAATTCCAGCAAAGGACAGAAACAACTTTATCAGATAGTTTCTGGAACAACCTGACTTTAATTTATGTTCTATCCTTTTAATCTATATCAACAAATTGAGATTGCTACTTTCATTTTCCTAATTAATTAAAATGAGGTTGGTTTGGTTTTTCCCTAGTGCACAGACACAGTCTAAAGTTCGCTCCCTGTCATTGCAGGGAATACAGACAGACTCTCGGGGCATCACTGCACTGACTTCCAGACAGCAAATTTCCTACGAGGCAGAAAACTTAGGGTCCAATTTCTCCTGTTTACCTCCTCAAGCCCCAGCTGTGGGGAGCTGATTTTAGCTGATGATGGCATCAAGAATGGCAGCTTCAACATCAGCTTGGAAACCAAGATCATAATCCATGGCTTCAGGTAAGAAAAGAAAAACAGACTGACTTAAGTTTTTACTTGGAGATAAAATGTTGCTGGGGCATTCTCAAGCAGGGAATGGGGCTTGCCTGGAAACCTCCCATTCTTGTGACCTTCTTAGGCTCCCCAACAGAGTGGCTATGTGCAAAACACCTGCAAAGATCAGAGTTTGGAGTACTGAGCTCCAAACTGGACCTAGGAATTGGCTGGGAGACTGTTGGTGGGCCAGGGTCAGAGGCATGAAAAATGCTGCTGGCAATGCTCATTACAATACAATTTGACGTCCTTTAGTTTTTGACCAGCTGCCTATTTTGTGTATGATTCACTTTTTTTTTGAGCCAAAAAAAAATGGAGACTTTAGAAACTTTCTGCCTTCCTTGCCTCCCTCCCTTTCCCCCTTCCTTCCGTCCCTCCTTCCTTCCTTCCTTTTTTTTCTACTCTCTTTCTTTCTTCCTCTCTTTTTCTTTTCTNTCACTCTCTGTCTTCCCCTCTTGCTCATCCCCTCATTCCTCCTTTACCGTCTTCCTTTTCTTTCCTTCTTTCAACCTTTTCATGTAAGAAATCTTTTCTTCAAGATTCTTGTCTTTTTTTTAATTGCCTTTTTTGGAGCTCATGTCCTGATTTATGAGCAGCCTGGATTAGTCATCCATTTAAGAGCCCTGCCAGAGACATACTTGAAGACATATTCTTGAAGCTGTGGAGATTTCAGCTGGGATATTTTTTTTTAAGCTGTCACCATTCTGCAGGCTTGTTTCACTGTGCCATTTTTCAGCCAGGTGTGACAACATGATTTGTTTTGATGTGCAAAAGCTTTGAATAGAAAGAGCATAGAATACCAGGATGAAACCACGGAGAAGATGTTGCAGGGTCTTTCCAGAAAGCCAGTTGTTGCCCTCATGTGACAGTCCACCGCTCACCAGATGGTATCAGGGAAGTGAGTAAAACGCAGCCTCCTCAATTTTCCTTTAATTCTTGAGTATAGATTTTTAAATGTTTTGAAATTGTCTGTATGTGAGGTGTTGCAGCAGTGAAAGATTAGGTGATTTTGACAAGGACTTCCTGTCAGTTGGTAGCAAAGCAGTATCCATGTGTTCCTGGTCGGCTCACTTATTCTAGGTGGACTTTGAGGTGACTAACTGAAGCACCACGAGACTGAGATCTCAGGCTGAGCCCTGTAAATGATATCATTTCATTGATTAAAATATCTGGTTGCCTTCTGAGTCAGCCCATTGTGGAAAGTGTTTCAAATATATGAGGCCATACAAAGAAATGCCAGGTGTGGGTGTCTGGCACCAGAAAAGACTTCTACCAACTGTCTGGCAGCCTTCACCAAGACATGTGCAATATGTGAACAACACATTGGTGTGTGCCCTACTTTGAAAGAAACCCAACGTACTTGTTTCTGATGACTCCACAGGGCTCTGGGTACCAAACCTTCCTGGATTGAAGGGCTTGTCAATGCCATACTGCACACAAGCCAGGTGAACGTGATTGCTGTAGACTGGGTTTATGGGTCTACAGGAGCCTATCCCTCTGCAGTGGAAAATGTCACACAGCTGGCCCTCGCCATCTCACAATTCATCAGCAAGCTCCTGGTAAGCTACTGTGCATTTCCAGTGGGAGGGGGGAGCATGGCCAGAGAACGTAATTCATGGAAACAATTCAGAGAGCTGCTCCCAACTTCTTGTCTCCAGGAGCTGGATGAGCAGGCTCTTTATTCTGGAGTGAGTGCTGTGCAGCACTAAAGGGATTAATTTTTTCCATCTCTCTCAGTCCAGGCTTGAGCATGCCACTGTTTTTCTTCTTTCTCTTGAGTTTTGTCATTTCCTGGAAAAACATTCCAGTTGTCAACTGCCTCTCCCAGCCTGGGATGAACCTCTAGGATGCCTTGGGTTTTCTCAGGTCCATGCTTCACTGGACAGTCTTTTTCTTTTGCCCAAGGAGATGGAGGGGATGGGATTGGAAGCTGTTTTATATTTGTTTTGGACTTCAGATACACTTCCCTGTAGCCAGAAATCCCCAGCTGTGTCCCACTTCATTCATGCACAGCACAGCTAAGCAACAGTTGCACAATGAGGGTGATGCATCTTTGTGTTAACCAGCTATGCATAAGCTCCCTGTGAAACATTTGCACTGCAGACCCAGGCTGCAGTGCCTGGACATGCTCCATGTTGCACACAGTCCCACATTTCTGTCCAGAAATACTGCAATCCTTGGAGCCACTGTGTCATTAAAAAGATGAGGAAGGGGTTGGGGTGGAGGGGGAGAGTGAGCAGTGAGCAAATGACTGAGCTGGACAGTGTTCCTACCACTCATTCTCTGTCCTGAGCTCTAGTCCAGCTACTGAAGGACTTTCTCTGTTCAGCCTCTCCTGCAACACTACACCACAGAAGTCCATATTCTCTCCTCACGAGCCTCAGTACTGTTGCAGGATGTGGCCTTATACATTTTAAAGTCAGAATTTTTCATCTTGCCCCTAGACTCTCATGCACCACATCGTCTCTTACCACATCATGCAGACCAGCCTGCAGGCAGCAGAGTTCCTGTGGATGAGGTCATTTTACACCGGGTCTAAGTGTCTGTGCTTCATGTTCAGCCCATAGCTAAATCCCTAATCTCTGAAAATGTAATCTTAAAATACTAACCAGGATATTGGTACAATGAGGGTATAAAGGTGAAAACCAATTTCCTCTGCTTTACCGAGGAAAAGATTAGTCACATGGTGAACGTGGGTCAATCAGCTGAGAGAGGGAAAAATCAACCTGAAGCAAGCTGTGGAAACAGAAGCTATGGGTCAAATCAGGAGCATCTGACCAACCTGGTTAGGGCTGGGTTTGCATCTGTGGGCTCAAAGAAAGACTCTGAAAAACAGGAAGGGCAACACTCATTCCCTCATGAATCTGGTTCTCTACTGTACACCTCAAAAGCAGTCCTATGTTAGAAGAGTTACAGAGCTGCTGTGTGAGTTGGGACAGGGAATTTCACCTTTGTGCTACAGAAACATTAATTTGTATTATGATCAATCTGCAGGCCCTGGGAGTCTCAGGGAGATCCATCCACATCATTGGGGTGAGCCTCGGTGCACATGTCGGGGGCCTGGTGGGGCACTTTCATGGCGGCCAGCTGGGAAGGATAACAGGTACCATGAAACTGAGTCTGGGCTCCTCACCTGCTGTCTAAGGGAGAGAATGAAAGAGCAGGGAAGGGGAGTCATCTGTAATGGTCTTTTAAGTGCATAAGGGCTTATTAGACACAAGCTTATGGGTTTCTTCCTAGCCTCGGAAAAGCCTGGCAATGGCCTTGCAGATGCCACCAAAAGGATGCATGAGTTTGCAAGTGGGTCCTTCCATCTCTGCTCCACTCCTCAAATTGTTGCCAGCTTAAAAGAATACAAGGCCTTATGACTAATAAAACCCCCCAACAGCCACATGCTTTGCTTCCATTTTATGGCAATATATAACTCTGCAGTTCTTGAAATTAAAGCCTACAATGCACATCATCACAGGAGAGCAGCGAGAGTGAGCTACTTTCCAGGAAAATGTGAGCTGAGAGCCATGGGGACAGCGAGGTAGGTGGGGGCAGTGACCTTATTGACAAGGAACATGGTCCTATTGTATGTGGGCAAGAAGGGCATACCAGGTACATTAACATGAAGCAGGGCCATCCGTCTCCAGTCCAATGATCACTAGGCCAGTCTGTGGTGATGAAGCAAAGCCAAGGTCAAGCCAGGAAGTTCAGTCAGCAAGATAAAAGCAGGACCAGCAAGACACAGGGCTGGGGTATGGCATCCCTACGACACAGCTCAGACAAAGATCCAAGGCAAGAGCCTGAGCCAGTGTTGGAGGCTCCAAGATGAGGCTTCTTGCTGTTCTGTCCCACAAGTCAGCTATTTTCATGGCAGACTGGTCGAAGGCCACCCAGTTGTACTACATCAGAGCTGACTTTAAACACAGAGATCCAGACTCCTGGCTGCCTTGAGGAAGAGATTGAAGAGGGGGAATTACAGGGACAGATGATTACAGGTTGATCACAGCATTTAGAGCTTTTGGTTCACTCAAGGCCTTTAGGTCTGGAGAGAAATGTTGTTTCAGCTATTACATGTCACAGCTATACACACTGCAGGAAATACAGGCATTTCTGAACAGGAGCTGAATTTCATGCTGAGCCTTGTTTTAAGCTATGTATCAAAGTTTATATTAGGAGTGACTTGGAGTAACCTCTGTCCTGCACCAGGATTTTTATGATCAGCAACATCAGATGAGAAGCAGCAGACACCTTCCCAGGAAACCATGGTAATTAACTTCAGAGACTCTTCCACTTCCATGTTGTCTACATATAATAAAAGCTCTATAGCTTTATTTATTCCATTAAGTTGTAACTCTGCTGGAAGACAAGCCTTTTACTACTCCTAACTTCATGGGCACACTGGGCATTGCAGGTCCTAGTTCAAATTTAGGAGCCTGAAGACAGGTGGAATTAGACCCAAGGTATGTCATCTGATTTCATCTCCTGCCTCCTCACACACATGCAGACATACACAGAGGGATGTGATCCCAGAGCCACCCTTTGTAGAAATTTTTAAGTCACCTGAAAAGAGCTATGGAACAAAACCAGAGTGAGCCTTGGAGATCAGAGCATAACCTTAATTTTTGTGGAGTTTCTTTAGCCCATCTGCGGATACCTGCCTGTGCAGAAAAGGAAATGCTACAGGAATGGGAATGAACAGCCCATATCCAAAATTGCTGAAGGGAAATTTCTTTCAGTGCTTGCAGAGGAAATGAAAAAGCCTAAAGGAATTCAATTGCATACAGTATAGCTTCAATTAATAGTTTTCTTAGCTGCTGAAGATCTACATCTCAATGGAGTTCATGCAGCTCGTGCTTGGAGGAGGTAGGCATAGAGAGGAGAGGATAGAAACCTGCTTGCCTCAAAGCTGTGCTAGAATTGACTGCTGCTCATCATTAGGTGTTTCTCCCTCCTCAGGAAGAACCTTAAGCTATACTGAATACCAAAGCAGTTAATCAAAAGTCTGTGGAAGTGGGTGGGGAACCTCCCAGCTTTTTTTTGTGTGTCAAGACTAAGGAACTGTGAAAGAAAAATTAAAGCCGCTTGTCTCATTGTTAGCTTTTTATTTAAAGAAAGAACAGGAAAGATTTTTTTTTTCTTCATTCCCTTTTCCTCCTGCCCCCCTCTCCCCCCACCCCCAAATGCAGACATGTCTATTTGTGTATTGTTGATACTGCCTTCTCCACAGAGACTTGATGGGACCAAGTCCAAGGCAGCAAAACTGGCCCGCGCCCAGGCTGAGTGGCATACGGAGCAGAGCTGTTTCTTAAACTATTGTTCTTGCCTGGGGAGTGAACAAAAATCTGGTGAAATTACTTTTCTGTGAGAAGAGAACAGGATAAATCTCAGCCAGAGGGAAAAAAAAAAAAGCCCACCCAGCATTATTTTTAGCCCGTTCCTTGATATTTAGCCCTTGATATTGCCCAGAAGTTGCTCTAGGAGCAAGTTTTAGGCAAAAATATAGATGGCTGCTTAAGGACTCAATTTTATTTGTGAGGAGAGGGCTCAGAAGCATCTTTGTTTTAAGGATACTTGATACTATCAAACCTTGGTAGTGCTTGGATTGGTTAGTGCCTGGGATGCTCAATTCATCACCTAACCGATGATCTTCAGTAATGTTTTTTCAGGCTGTAGGGCTAATACAGATGACAGTACAAGTAGAGAAGGTGTGATGAGTTTGATTGTCTTACACCAAAAAATCCAAAGACACTGCACTCGCTCTGTCAGAGTTATTTGAAACTCAGTCATGGCTTTACAACCTAGAAACTCGATATACAGTGCTACTGAAGGGGAGTGAAACAGTGGAAGACAGGGTAAGGAAGCTGTAGTGGAAGTTAGCAGGGGCAGAAACCATTGTAGAGCATAATCAGTGTGACCTAAGAATAATTTACAGCTGCCAAGCAACATTTTTAGAGCTTTGGATAAGATAACTGGTCCTGAAATAAGAAAGAGAGGGCCTGAAGAGCACTTGTTGTTAAGTGTTTGATTTCCTTACAGGTCTGGATCCCGCAGGCCCTAAGTACACCAGAGCCAGCCCTGAGGAACGCCTGGATCCTGGGGATGCCCTCTTTGTGGAAGCCATTCATACTGATGCTGACAGTAAGCTGGCTCCCATCTTCCGTGGCCCTTGCTTCTGTCCTTCCTGCCATTTCTGTTGCTAAAGAGAGTGCAAGACATTGTGCCCTTTATGCCAGATTGCCACAAGTCTAGGTTCACTCGGAGAGTGTTTCTTGACTAGATAGGCTTTAATGATGAATCCATTGACAGGTATCTGTATCCCAGAGCACTTCAGCACAGTAACAGATAGGTGGAGATTAGACAGAGGGTAATCTTCCAGCAAATACTGCTTCTTTAGCCCTGCTACAGCAGGGTACTATGCAGAATCATCTTGGCCTGGCTTTGATGACCTGGAAGGAATTTACACGTCTAGTCTCACTTTGCTTTTTCCTACCTTTTTCCACTGCCAGTGGTGATGGAAAGTAATAGTTGCTGCTGCAACAACTGAGTAACCTTTCCAAAGCGCCAACGGTCTAGGTAGGCAGAACATATACTGAAGAATAATATGGTGCCTTTGAGTCACACCACTTGCCTGAAGACCACGAGAATCTCTACCAACATAACTCTCCATCATGCCTTATAATCCCCCAATAAGGCTGTGGTCAGTTTTGTTCACCTTTATTCAGAACCTGAGTCACAGAGGTGGCGATTAAGCCACAGTTCCTGTTTTAATGGCAGGGCCTGGAGCACTTTCTGCTCCCTGTAGCAAACTTGTGCAATGCAGGCATGTAGGAACAGGAATTCTGTCCTCGCTGTCTCCAGCACCGGAGCTGGGTCCAGCACTACTAATGTTGAACCGATTATTAGGGCCTGTCAAACATCATGTGGGGTAAGGCCTATAGAAGAGCCAAGCATGAAAATAAAGTGGCATTTCCCCTTCTTTCAGATTTTGGGATCCGAATTCCTGTAGGCCACATCGATTATTTCGTCAATGGTGGCAAAGACCAGCCAGGATGCCCCCGATTCATCTCTGCAGGTGAGAACAGTCTGTAGCCAAGGAAGGGGCTTTCCTGGCTATTTAGCAGCCCATTTGATGGGCTGAATAGCATCATTGAATAGCATTTTGAATGCTATTTGGCAACTGTCTCCTGCTACAGTCAGGGCAGACATCAAGAGGAGATGACATATATTTGTAAGACGACAACTGAGATTCATGACTCACATCTCTCAGCAGTACAAGTAGCACCTGAAATGAAAACTTCATATAGGTCAAGTGTCTTGGCAGCATCGCTGTCAAGAGAGGTGATTTTGGTGACACTTCTGTGTGAGCCAGAACCCTAACATTGACAGAGTTTGTATCAACAAAGAAAACATTTTTGCCAAGAAAGGCTCTTAGGTACTACTAGCAAAAAATCTTTTTGTTTTCATGCTGCAAGCTGTGTCTGTACTCAGGGAGACAGCTTTCCTCATGGAGAACAGGACTTTACACAGTAAACAGCATGGATAACTATTCAAGTATGTTCAGCTGCATTGAGGGCCAGGTTACAGGGGACAACTATGGTCACGTCACATCCCACAGCTGGGGTCCTGGTGTGGGTGGGAGTCACTGCACGGCTGTACACCTGTGCAGAGGGCTTGGGGCTTTCTTTAATGGTACACTGATGGAGATATGGTCTGCCCTGTGGTCTCTCTCTTCTGGAGGACCTGGGAGATACACTTCTAACTTCCCACGTAACAGTGGGATCTGGGCTGGTAGGCACAGAGATGCTGTACAAAATGTTATGGATGGGAAGGGGGTGGGTGCAGAACCAGTAAAAGTGTTTATTGACTCTCAGTTCCTTGGGAACACGCAAAAGGAGTGAGGCCAAGGAAAAGGCTCATGGCTGCTTTTCTCTCTCTTTTTTTCTTTTAGGCTATAAGTATCTGATCTGCGATCACATGAGGGCAGTACACCTCTACGTCAGTGCCTTGAAGCACTCCTGTCCCATGGTGGCCTTCCCCTGTGCAAGTTATCAAGACTTTATAAATGGTCATTGCCTGAACTGTGTTGACCCCTTCCTTCTCTCCTGTCCCAGAATAGGTACAGTACCAGCATAAGACCTCCCCGGAGCAGGTGACAATACGTTCCTGGTGGGTGTCAGTGCAGAGCACAGTACATGGTTCAGGTTTCTCGGAGCAGGATTCGCTTTGAATCTCTTTGGGGCTAGTAAGAAGCTGATTAGCTTCCAGTCTTCTACAGAGACATTCCAGGAGTTCATATATCACCCAAGGTGAATAATAGAATAGATATCAACATCTTGAACATTTCTGGTCTTTAAATATTTCATAGTACCCACAAATTAGTTGAGACTCTAGAATCACCTGCCTAAAAAGTGGGCAACTAGCTCATAAATGTCTTGTTTAGAGAAGCAGCTGGAAACTTTAGCCTAAGCCTCAAGTTCTCTTCCTCTACAAACCACTCACTGTTACTGTATCATCTCCTTCTTATCAATTCCTGTGGTGGCCACCCCAAAGATTAACTCCCTGGACTGGGAACAGGTAATAGGTGTCTCTTTTAAACGTTCTCTGTTGCTAATTGCAGTGTGGTACCAGAGGAATATAAGGAGATGCCTCTTTTGCTACAAGTGCTCTCAGATCACCTGCCTCTTCCCTATCTCTCCAAGACACATTGTCAGCTAGTCAGTGGTGTGGATGCCTCAAGTTATGGTGCTCTTCTCCCTTGACCCAGAAGTCCAATTTCTCAGCACCTTGTGTTTGCGTTGTCATTTCCATCCTCCTGACTTGCTAGTCTTTAGTCTTGCTCATTCTGCACACGTGCAACTGGTGACACAGTGTTTTAGCAGAGGAATAAAACGAAGCCACCAAGAGGTACTCTGATGATGACGATGACTTGGGGTAACCAGAATAGTTTTTTCTGAGAGAACATTAACCTATTCAAGAGACTCCACAAACCTGTGCTTCCTCTGATTTGCACTGGTACAAAGAAAGAGTCTGCCCTCAGAGACAGCGAGTTTGGGCACAGTGAGCAGAGCAGAGTCAGGCACGGTAGTGTTTCTGTTCTGAATCATTCATGGCTTTCCCTGCACTGGTTTTACTTCCTCCTGCAGGCCTGCTGGAGAAGGCAGGTGTGAAGATGAGAAAGCTGCCCAAGGAAGAGAAAGTTTACTTAATGACCAGTCCCTCAGCCCCGTTCTGTGGTAAGTAGCAAAGGTGAAAAGTGAGTCAGAAGGAGGTTGATGGAATGAGGCAGAATCCTGGGGAGGTCAGGTAGTTACAACCCATCAGCCCCATCAGAATCATCTGCTGTGGCCCAGACAGTCCAAGGCACATAGCTGAAGGGCAGTCACCCTGCACATCTTCCCCATCAGCCTTCCCAGTGGGTTTATTCCTGTGGACATAGCCCTGGATTAAGACAGCCACATGACTTCAGTACTGAAGTGAAGGGTAGTGAAAATGCCTGTCTCTTTACACTGGAGTATGCCCACTGTGGCTCATACTGCAGAGGCTCTTTCTTATGTCTGTTTTCTTTCTGCTGATAGGGCAGGGAATGAGTTCTAGAGGCTTTCTTTTGGCAAGGGCTGGTCCAACTGACAGTACCTGCTTTCACTCCCATGTGCTTTGCCTCTTTGGCAGTCCATCACAGCCTGGTTGAGTTCCACTTGCAGGAGAAAAGAAATGTAATCACCAGCATTGAGATCACTTTCTGCAGCAACAGCACCAAGGACACAGCGAAGATCACCATGTGAGTCACAGTGCATGTTTCTGGCTTGTTCTATCCCAACTCCATGTGAAAGAATGTTTACAGCAGTGCAGGAAGGGCACAATGACAGCATAGCCCCCTGAGCGCACTTAGGCCAATGATGAACCACAGACTTGCCTCTGGAGTCCCTCCACACTTACCTTACATGCTCTCCAGAATCTGCTAGCTTGTGCTACCATTCCTCACTAACCCTGGCTAGGTCCACCTCTTCCCTGAATGCACAAAACAGTAGGTATACTCCAGAATCCTCTAATTTGCATGCTCTTTGTGTTGCTCTGCTGGTTGTTTTTCTACACCATCACAAACCACAATCACTGTCAGATAGTTATAAGCTCTACTCTGCCAGACAGAGATGGCTACAGCAAGACCCCATCCACCAGAGGTTCCAGACTGATGGCCTTGGGGGTTTAGATGTTTCTCTTGATAGCCAATTAGGACAGCAGTTGCAAAGAGGAAACGTCCTGTTATAGGGAAAAGTCCAGGGGTACAGAGGACCAAGACCACAGGTGCAAACAGATAGATCTCTCTTGAAAGCACCACCCTCCTCCAAAAGACCAGACTCAGACTCCTGTTCCACAGCCCTCGCCACAGGGGGATCTCCCTACCACAGAGAAATTACCCAGAAGACATCTTCCTCACTTCTTTCTACACCTCCCTTACCCACTGCTGTGGACTGGGAGCCACAGTGTAGAAACGCAGCTAGTACATGCTGTTTGGCTGCCTCAGGAAGCAGCAAAATGGTCTGCTAAAGAGCCCCAGGCAGCTCTCCTAGGATCAGAGGAGTTCCAGGGCTGGCCCTCACACAGTTCTTAACTGCTAAGCCGAAACATTGTGACCTGAAGCTGATTATGTTGCTGCTTCAGCCCTGGGCACCATGAGGTAGGGGTGAGAAGGAAGGGGAAGGCACTTTCCGGGATGCTCTCCAGTGTGACATAGCTGCTTGGTGACAGGTTTCCAGCCAGACACTGCAATTTGCAGCTTCTGCTCCAGCCTGATGGAGCTCAGCCTGTTCAGCCTCTCCCTGGCTTGGAAGTCAAATCTGCCTTTCCCAAAGATGCAGGAGGGAGGGAGGAAATAGTTGACACCCAGGTCAAATTAGGACACTTGATCTGCTCAGAAAGACACACAGCACTCCCTTTTGCAGATGCTGGACAGAAGGATTGGTAGGGCACTGGAGAGAAAGGCTGCCTGGGGATGTCAGATAAGCAGGCAATCCCGAGGCTTTGCTGTACTCTAAAGACAGCAGAGTTACAGACAGTAAGTTACCCTTACCCTGGCAGAACAGCAGCTGTGTTTCATCTAGCTGTGTTTCATCCAATCACCTTCCAAAAAGGCACAAAGCTAAACCAAACAATCTGCTTACAGCAGTAAACCTACAGACTTGAGAGTGTGCGTGGAGATATCCCTTTTCATTCACACTGTGGCAAAGAGCAAAGGAGCTTCCCTGCTCTAGGCAAAACTCAGCCCTCCAATGCAGACAAGCTCAGAGTGTCGAACAGATTCTCCCACCACAGTTCAGACATTGATTGGTCACTGATTGTTTCAGGTGCTCTGCCTTGCATATATGGCACATCTCATGGTTCCCAGGACATGCACGGAGCCTCAGGAACAGTCACCTAGTCTCATACCTTCAGCGAGTGACTCACACCGTTATACCTTGCCTCACGCTGCCCTTCTCCTCTCCCTAACCTCACCCCTTGGGATGCCATCACCCCACAGACATTGCTCAGGGTGCCTCCAGAGACGTGGCCCCTGGCCCCACAACTGCCATGTCTGAAGTAAGGAGCTTGTTTCACAGGCACACTTCCCTGCTGCATTGCCGTGGCTTACACATCATGACCTCATCCCCCTCTACCCAAGAAAAAAAGATTTCTGAAGCCAGCCGAGAGTCCTAAATCCATCCTAACGTTGCATGGAGTTAGACCACATGTCAGTCCCAGGAGTGACTTTCTTCAGCCTGCTTATTAAACTTCACTGTGTTCCTCTGTATTTTTGGCAGCTTCAAGCCAGACACACAAAACCTCCAGCATCTTCCACTGCAGTGTACTGCAGCTGTATTGGTTTAGCTGAGCCACCCTGTCCTAGGAGGATGCTAAGTGCAGCTGTCACTTTGGTTAGCAGAACCATATGCTCTTCCTGACCCTTTTGTCACCTCTACCCTTTCCCCACCATCATGTTTCTGATCGGGAAGTTGCCCAGGTGCTTCAGGGATCGCACTACACACATATTTTTCACGATCACAAGGAAACTGATGATCTCCGGGCTCTTGGAGGTATCAAGTGGAGTTGAAGCATAAGACTCCACAGAAGGAAGGCGGCCCACCTAAAAATTATGTCTGGGCAGCATTCCTTCAAAGCACATGGCAAACTGGGCTCTGACCATTGGCTGTTTATCCAGCTTCTATTCACCTCTCAGTTTGCGTTACCTGGGTAAGAGCATAGGGACAGGCAAACAACCCTTTATCCAAGCATCCCACCTTCAACGTGGTCAAAAGCAAATACACAGAGAAGAGTATAAAAAAAAGAGAGTGTAAGGATGTAGCAATACAAATAGTTTCCGAACATCTGACTAATTACATTTCAGGGACTTGCAGAGGTAAAGGTGAGATATTTGTCCTTAGTAGCTTTTGTCTTCCACAAACTAACCTTTAACCATTTACCTTTCTGTAGCAATCTGGTGCGTGTCTATAGGCAACAGCAAGAAAAGTTGTTTTAACTGTGTGATGGAAGGAAAGACATTGATACAGAAGTATCCCTGACTACAGAGATAAAACATGGAGACACAGCTAGTAAGACTCTCACACATTGCCCTATTTCAACAGATTAGTCTTCTCCATTTTATTATCTGAGGGCTTTGCAACACATCTGCATCTAATTGGCATCTGCAGTTTGACTGAATGTTCTCCCTCACATCTCTCCTTGCAGACCTAAGCACCAGGAGATGGGCAAACGGCTGCTAGCCCACAGAGTTCCCCTCTGTCAGGTGAAGAGCGTGACACTGAAGTATCTCCCCAGGAACCAGTTTTGGAGGAAGGATGCGCCATCCATTGTTGGCAAGTTCTGTGCAGGCTCACTGCCTCTCGACAGCAAGTAAGTCACAGGAGTACCTTAGAGGGATCCACTGAGCCTGTGGATGCAGCCTGTGGTTTGAAACAATGCATTCTGAAACAATGCTTTAGCACAGAGGTTGAACTGCATCATCCCTAGAGGTCCCTTCCAAGCCTGACCATTTTATGATTCTATGATTCTCTCTCCTGTTTAGATAAGCAGGTAAAAAGGGCTCTCTCATCATCCCGTGTCCTTAAGTAAATACTTTTCTGCCTGTGAGAGAGTAAAACTGCCAAGATAGTGTTCTATGATACTTTACTATAATTCTTCCCCCAGGATAAAGGCATTGTGCCATGGAAGGTGAATGGCTGCAACTCACGTCACCTTGAAGATGCTGAAGTCACAAACCAAGGGCAAAGCTTGTACTAACTAGAATTTATTCCTTTTGTTCTTGCTTGCTCTTTCCATCTTCCCCCTGTCTGCAGTGGACCTCCATCTGAAACATGACAGACAAACATTTTTTCAGGATGAGACAGCAGAAGACCAATGTTATATTTCTGCTTCTTATACTGCACAGGTTTATAAAGCACTAGGGCTAAAGCACTAAGACAACCCTTTTGACATTTTTCTAGGCCAAGCATTGTAGAGCATATGCCCTCAGCCATAACTACCTTACTCAGAGCAGAAGCAGCCAAGTCCTTACCCTGAGAGAGGCAACGGTCTTCTCCATAATGCAATATTATTGCCAGGAGGTTTGCAGGCCCAAAGTTCTTACAGGCAGGGCAAAATAGCTGGGTCTATACTGACGCATAAACCTCTGGCCTTGTTGTTTCTGAGTTGACTCTTAGGCTGGCACTAGGCTGAAGCAAGACAAGGGGGTACTCCAAAGCAGGGAAAACCAGAAACAGAAGGGGGACTGTGCTCACATTCCAATTCTCTTCTGATGGACAGTAAGGAGACTCAAGCACAAGGCAGTAAAAATGTATCCTGTAGGTTCAGATAGGGGTGCAAACAGCAGGCACTCCTTTGAGCCTAAGGACTGTTCCTTTCTCATATGCTTTGCAGAGAGAAGCACTCCAAAGCTGAGATGGGGCTTTTTGTCACTTATGAATCTCCACCTGCTAATGCCCAGCCTGACCTCCCTGTGCTCTTTCCCACAGCAGGACAATGTCATGCCTGCCCTGGAACCTCACCCTCCCCAGCAACGTAGACATCTCCTATGAGCTGCCCACTGCTTGTGCCTAGGGCTGCCTTCAGAGAGTGCAGGTACACCCAAACCCAAAAAGCAGCCCTAAACCATCTACTGCTCTCTGCTCATGGGTGATACCTTCACCATCAAACTGGATGAGTTTTTTTCCTTCCTGCATTAGGGACAAAGTGTCAAGGAAAAGAAGTGTGTAGCGTATTGGTGAGTATGAGGCTGGTTACATCAAGACCTCACAGTTAAATGACTGGATTAGGTTTTATCTTACATAGGCTGTTCCTGGCTATGGAAGTGCGAGTCACCTAATCTCAAGGTTTGGATCTGTGTGAAAGAAGAAGATAATGTCACACTTTTGACACCAGGAGTGTTGGGATGATTCATGTTTTATATTAAAGGGCCCTCACATGAAAGGTGAGAAGTATTGTTTTTCTTCATCAAGGTGTGGCTCAGGTTTGGCACAGGAAGGAGTCATTCTTAGCCAACATTCCAATAGGAAATCCCCTGCTCCTAGCTGCAGGATGCTTTCAGAGTGAGATCCTATTGATTTCACATCAATGCTCCTGCTGAATAATCAGAATGAATCTCCTTCCCGTGACAGGCCTGAAGCAGCTCCTTCTGGCTGTTGGCTCGTTCTCTTTGAAGCTCACATGAAGTGAAACAGACACCAGGAGCACGGCAGTGCTCTTGCACTCAGTTTTGCACTGCTACTGAACAACTGCCCAGGACAGAAGGTAATAGGAAAGAGAATGGAGCATTGTAGCTACAGGGCCACATTACACAAATCAGTTCTAGGAATTCAGCACAGCCTTTCAGACCCAGAAAAGCAGCTGAGATTTGGAAAGAATCTGTGAAAGATTACAAAATGAGACACTCAGATAGAAACAGCCATCTCCCATCCACCTTTTCCATTGCCTTGACGCGGGGTGCAAATTAAAGAGGAGAAAGTTCTGCATCACTTCTGCCCGCAAATGCCATCTTCTGTACCCCATTTTCTCTTGTTCCCTGCACTGGCTTCATTGGGTGGTAGAGCAGTGCACCAGAAACACCACAGTCAGGAGACAGGGACACGCTAAAGGCATTTCAGCCCTGAGGAAGCCTCAGCCATTTGGCATGAGCTGTCACTACTGCTCCATTGGACAGTGTCACTGCAGAGTTCACTTCTGCTTTCAGCTCACATCCCAGCTTTCTGGCCCTGCTACGTGGCCCTTTAGGAGGCCAGCTAGTGAACACTATCTCCAGCATACACTCGTCAGGAGGGGATTAGACATGGGCCCTGACAACCTGACTGAGATCCAGGTTAGTTTGTGCCATAACTAAAGAGATTCCAGGGAGCCTTTTTGTTGGAGGCTGGGATATAAGCTCTGCAGGCACCTGTGAAGGGCAGTGTGTAACTCAGCCTGCTCCACCACTTCAGGCAGGTGGATAAAATACCATGACAGATGGACACAGCTTCATCGTGCACTTCAGTTCCTGTGTGGAGAGGAACTCAGCAGCTCTCAAGTTCGTTTGCTGGAGACATTTCCTAGTGGTGAAGGGCAATGGGATCAGGCTGAAGCAGGAGCGCAGCAACAGAGCACTGTGACAACCATCAGCTGAGTGATCCCCGGGCCTGGAACAGCCCCACTCTCCTGCCCTGAGCTGACAGCAAAGGCGAGCAGTGTGAGGAGCTGCGTGCACCATGGATCACACACAGTCACCACTTCAGAGGCTTCTCCACACCTCAGCAAGAGGGGTAGATCCTAAGGGCACAATCTCCTTCAGCTGAGACCTGGGAGAGGTGCTGAAGCAGCATCTGAGCTGCAGCCCCTGTGTGAGCAGTGCAGGGCACATGGGACTGCCCTCTTCAGCCCAGGGCTGACCCAAGGCCAGCCCCACAAGCAGAATGGCCCTGCCCCTGCCTGTCTGTGCCCAGAGGCACTGAAGAACACCCTGCCCCGTGTGTGCTGATAGAGAGATTGATGCTGCTCGTTCCTTCCCTGCACATCTGCCCTGCAGAGGCTCCTACCCTCAGCACCCAGCCTGGTTGCACTGAGCTCTGTGGGACAGAGGATTCCCCCATCAGTACTACCATCTCCAATTCCTTGCCAGAGGAAACAGCTGGGGAAGCTCGTTTCCCAAAGAGTGTTGCAGCTGAACTTGGAAAAGGCCTTCCACCTCCACACAATTTTCATCTAAGGTATCGGACTTCCTACCAGTGGCTGCTCTCCCCAGAGATGTTTTGTATTTACTCATTCTTCATCCAGTGTGTGCACCCTGAGATTATTTCCCATTGAGGGAACAAAAAAAAAAGGTTTCAGGCTCTCCACTTACACTTGCTCCCAGTCCCAATTCCTCCTCTTTCCTATGCCAAGTGAATCAACTCAAACCACCAGGCTTCCACCACTTCTTTGAGAACTGGTGCTTGTCATAAATGAGAAATCTTAACCCCTGGAAAAGTAATTTCTGGTCTTACTAGAGTGGAAAGCCAGTGAGAAGCATGATATCAGATCTTCATATCATACTCTATTGCAAGCCCATTAGCAAAGCTCATTTTCCCCTGTCTTTTCCCCTCCGTGCCTTGAGATCCCCTCAAGCCTTTCCAACAGTGTCATCTCCCTCTCCAAATCCTCAAACACCGAGTAGTTTCATCTCTGACTTTAATGGGAATCATTAAATCAAAGGGAACACAGATTCTGTGAGCAGGCCGGTATCGGTGTACCTTGGTATCACAGCTGCCCAAACACCTGAGAACGGAGTGGAAAACAGGAGTGGAAAACAAACCGTGGAGGCACACTGGGGCAGGCAACTCTGGTGAACAACCACAGGGTGGGAGGTGCTGGAGTGTCACACCGCAGTCTCACGCATGTGCTTCACGTGCTCCTGAGTGTACACGTCTGCAGGCAGACGTCTCGGTGAGTGCTAAAGCGTGTCTCTCTGGTCAGAAACCTGGGTGAGGATAAAGCTTCCTTGGAGGGGCTTCGGGATCAAAACAGCCTGTTGTTCCCTAGAGTTCAGGGGTCTGAGTGGGAGCCAGAGGGGCTCGTCCTTTGTAGAGAGGGTGGGGAGAACTCTGGAGGTTTCCAGAGGCTGCAAAAGAGTGGAGAAAATAGGAAGATGGGAGAGAGAAAGCGGGTATGGGGGGGAGAGAGAAAAAGGGAGAGAAAAAAAGAGGGAGAGAGAGAGGGGAAAAGAAAGGGAAGGAGAGAGGAAAAAAAGGGAGAGAGAAAAAGTGGTGGAGAGGAGAGGAGAGGAGAGGAGAGGAGAGGAGAGGAGAGGAGAGGAGAGGAGAGGAGAGGAGAGGAGAGGAGAGGAGAGGAGAGGAGAGGAGAGAAAATTGGGGGGAGGGGAGACAAACGAAGGGAGAGAGAGAAAAAGGGGGGAAGGGGCGGGGGGGGAGAGAGAGAAAGAGAGCACCATTATTATTACAGGAATAAATTTTACTTCCAAACTTTTCCAAGACACAAATCTCACAAAGCCCACCATTACCTACCTTTCCCCTCCTAAATGATCATGCAGAACTGTGTAATTCTTCAACATGTGATGAATCAGAAAATGGTGTTACACACCTATCCTGAGACAGCAAAAGCAAACCCCTCCAAAAGCACCACCTGAGGGACCGGTGAAACAAAGCGCACAGCTCCTTTGATTTTGCTCTCAAAGCAGGCATAAAATGATTCCTAGCAATGTAGACCCAAGCTACAGGCCATCAAGCATCCATCCACCCAACTAACCCACCAAAGAGGAGGCCAGCCCCAAGGTGTAAGCATATGAAAGTAGGTGGCAACAGCTTCACATTTTGCAAGCACTTGATAGCAACAAGCTAGGAACAAATGCAATACAAAAACAAGGGGGAAAGCAGGTGGCTTGGGGCTTTCATGCAAGGAATAAAGCTTAGTTTGCTGCAGAGCTATACAGCAGTACACTGTTATATCAAGCCTTGGACAGAACCTCTGAACCTGCTTCTTGTAAACAGGCAGCCTGTTAAGTTGTTGAAATCTCTCTTCTCAGGGAAAGAATGTGCTCGTCGGTGGGATATCACTGTCTGTCTTGCTCATGAGCAGACTGGCTCGAAAGCACCATAGAAACTCTTTCCAGGAACTAGATGATGAGACTAGTAGGCCAATATATCTTCAAGGAATACGTCCTTCTGCATAACCTTTGCAGCTACTCAGGGCATTCAAGAATTGCCCTCTGCACTGTGCTCTACTGCAAGGTGGACATTGTAGTGACAGCCAGTGAAAAGGAATGGGTTCCACAGGAGCACTTGAGCATGGGGAATTCAGAGAGCTGTGAGGCTGGAAGATGCTGAGGAAGGGGATGAGAGCACAGAGCAAGGGAAAGTCCCCTCAGAGTAGCTTTTCTATTTGCTTACTGCAGGGGGGAATTTCCCTGTTAGAGATGTTTTTAACAGTTCCAAGAAAAAATTTCTGCAGGGGCTTTCCCCAGGCCACAGCAGATCAGATGAGATTATCTGCTGAGCTCTGACGAGTGCCTGGCCAAAAGGGAAAACTGCAGCCATTTTGTATCACTAATTTTTGCGGGTTAAGCACTCGAGTCCAGATGTGACAACTGCTGTTGTGCTGCTGGGATGGGATGTGACTAGGACACCCAAGCAAGGAGAAGAGTAACAAGGAAGAGCTCCTTCCACTGTTGTGAACAGTCTGAACTGTTTTGTATTTCCTTAACTAAGTAGCTTAGGAATAAAAATACCAAGCTGGCTGTTGTCTCCAGACTGACAGACAAGGAAGATCACCCTCCTCTCCTGCCCCAAATACTGGCCTCTGAGACTTCTGGGCTTTATCACAGGCCTCTGCTGCAAGCATCAGCACACATTGATGCTGCCTCCTTCAAAAGCTCTAGAAAGGCAAAAGCTTCCAGCCTCCAACGTGCCATAAAAGGGCTGTGAGAAAGAAAGAACAGCTTTGTGCTGCACTGCACAAGCTCTCCCCAAAACACGCAAGCACATACAACTCGTGTGCATGTGTCTAAGTTCACAGTTACCAAGTCATAACCAAAAAATGGGTGGAAACGTCTCAAAAATAGGAAGCTATAGTGTTCCTTGTCTCTTTCTTTCTCTTTTTTTCTTTTTTTTAATTGCATTTGAAACCCTGATTTTATTGAGCTTGATCAACTAGGAGAATTCTGCCGGTGACCTGAGAATGGATATCCCGCCGCAGAGAAGAAACAATACAAGCAAAGCACAGACAGGGTGACTTCAGCACATCCATCACACTATCTGCATTCCCTTCTGACTGCATATATTCAACAGAAATGTCTGACAGTTAGGAAGGCAGCTGTCTTGTAAGCCATTCAATGTTCCTGCCTCTCCAAGCAAAGACCGAAAAAGCTGCAAATTCATGTCTCCAGCAGCCTGCGAGCAAACCAGAGACCTAGGACTTCTAAGCTAGGAGAGGAGAGGAGAGGAGAGGAGAGGAGAGGAGAGGAGAGGAGAGGAGAGGAGAGGAGAGGAGAGGGACAGAGAAAGGGAGGGACACAGATTTTTTTCCTCTGTGCCTCTTTTCTTTTAAAAAAATAACCAACCAGCATCAGAGCACCTAAGCAAAACACTTGCTGACTTTTTATCTGACTCAAGCAAAACAAAATGCAGTTGTTCCTTCCCTGGCCAGTTTCTTCATATTCCAGATTTGAAGACTGGAGGCCTGGAAGCAGTAGAGGAAGGAAAAGGCACATGACTCAATCCAAAGAACTGTACATAACACAAAGATCTTCCAGCACCACTGTTTTTCAAAAGCTAAGAGCAGCAGCTGGACGAAACAGCAAAAAAATAAGAGGCCCACTGCAAACAGCAAGTGACTCAGCCAGCCTTCCCACGTAGAGCATGGAGCATGGATGGTCTCCTTGCCCTCACAGCCATGAGGCTCGTGCCTGAGCACTGCAGGGTAGGGAAGATGGCTGCAGACTTGTCAGGGCTCATGCCAGGACTCCTGCTTCACACTTCCTGCCAGTGAGTCGTGCTTCCTGCCAGCTTCCTTTGCAGCCCAGTAGACCCAAGTGGGTGCAGGGAAAACCAGGGTGCAGAAGACGGTCTCCCCAGCTGCAGCCCAGCTCTGCAACTCTCCTCCCCCACCACGCAAGCCCAATTGGGACGCACGCAGTTGTCCCTTCTAGGGCAGAAATCCCAGTCCCAGGCTGGGTGTCTTGCAGCTGGCTGCCAGAAAGCAGCTATTATGGGGCAGCAGCAGGAACACATATTTCAGGGTCTGCAGCTGGTGTGCAGCAACTGGCTAAATGCAACTTAGCATTTAGCCATCTCTTAGCCACTCAGATCTGAATTTCAAGCATGAGCCACCCTCCTGTCTATTTCTGTTTGCCTGCATTGCTCCTCCAGGACCCAGGAATTCTTCTCTTGCAGAGTAAAGAGCTGGCATTTTAGAAGTGAGAATCTCATTCCCACTCACTGGAAAGTAAAAAGTCTAGCCAGGGTGACTGGAGGCAAGAGCTGTACCACACAGGGCAGGCTTTTCAATATCTTAAGGATCTGGCTGAGGCAAAGCTCAACAGAAACAATGAGAGAAAAGCAAACGGTGGGATGAGCAGCTCTGAGCCTTCTCCCCCTGCCCAGACTGAGCATTTGCAGAGTGTACAGCAGCTTCTCACTATCAATCTGCTGTAAGCCCTGAAGCTGTTTTTACTCCTGTCAGCATCTCCTGGGCTGTCTGCTCTCTCACTTACAGACATCTTCCTCAGCTCAATACTGGAGTATCTTCAGGCACAGCTCTACCTTACGGTGAGCCAGATACCACAGAGAGCCCTGTGGAGTCTCCAAGGGCACTCATGTACCACTCATCAGCCTGGACACCATTTTGGTTTCTCTGCTTCTCTGGAGTGACAGAGGGAGGAGGACAGGGTAAGGGAAGAGCTTCTTACAGCCAGTTAACCAGCCGGTTGGCATCCAGAGCCAAGCCTCTACCCTGCTGCTGTTCTATGAGAAAACTGCACATGCATCCTGGGATACCTTAGGGCAGCAGGCAAAAAAAAATCCCCACGCTGTGGAGGAGCAAAACCCATGGCCAGCGAGGGCGAGAGGCTGGGGGCCGCCGCTCTGCCCAGGCAGCTGCCTCACGGGAAAGATTTGCTTCCACAAGCAGGTACTTACGCAGGGGTCCCACATAGGGTGAGGCGTGCCTGTGCCAGGAGTGCCCTCACTTCATATACTCCCCTTCGCTCACATAGTCCATAAAAGACCCCGGCAACTCAGCAAAATCTTCCAAGACAAGACTGGTGGAGTCCTCACCCAGCGGGTCACTGTCAAGCCGAGATGCGCGGGGCCGCGGGACCGGTGGCGGCGGTGGTGGCGGTGGCTGTGGAGGGGGCTCAGAGGCAACGGTCTGGGCAGAGGCCGACAGCCTCTCCTCCTCGCAGTCCTCCAACTCCCCCTCGGAGGAGGTTGGCCCGAGGACGTGGTAGAGGCTGGGCAGGCGGATGTCGAAGCGAAGGCCGAACTTGGCGAAGAGCTTCTCGTTGAGGGAGTAGAGCTTCTCCGAGATGTCGTAGCCCAGGTGGGAGGAGAAGAGCCGGGCAACGTAGCGGTCCTTCCTCAGGAGGAGGTAGAGCTTCTTCCTCGGCCAGGTGATGAAGCTGCAGTCAGTCTCAGCCGTCAGCGTCACCTGTGGGGCAGAGAGGGAGCAGATGAGCCCCAATGCCTGGGTGGGGGTCACCTGCCCTGGGGCTGCCTGCTTCTCTCCGAGGAAGACCACAAGCACCTTTGATTCTTGCTCTCCTTTGAGGCAACGGGGCTGCAGAACCAGACTGCCCAAGCTGAATCCTTACCCTAAGATAGATCCCTACCCATCACTCTCTCTTCTCCCCAGGAAGCTGGAGACCAGGTTTTCCTATGCAATTAGTGGCATGCCCTTGCTGAATCTAGCCACGTGGCTGCCTAAGTTTCACTCTGGCCTTCTGATTATGCTCCCTGTAGATACCTGAGCAATGTGTTTGAAATAAGAAGATATTCTTATCCCCCTACAGAATTGTTACAGAGGTGGGTGTTTCTGCCAGCTCAAGCCACCAGCCAGTAGCCTCGCAGCAGGCTGATGGCCTATCCTGCTGCTGGGTTGCATAAGCCCTGCTCCAAGAAAG
The DNA here is from genome assembly GCA_013401255.1 of Urocolius indicus. NCBI lineage: Eukaryota > Metazoa > Chordata > Aves > Coliiformes > Coliidae > Urocolius > Urocolius indicus. Next base: position 46,931 of record WBNH01007296.1, read on the forward strand.
CCCTGGGTGGTGGGAAGGTCCACTTTGAAGGCTTGCCTGGTCACCCTGTGCCAGAGGGATGTCCTGTCTTGCCAGCTAGTTCTGGTAGCCACTGTGGGGTTGAACAGCAGAGCATATGTGTGCACAGCTCAGTGAGAGAGGAGCTAAAAGAGTTTTACTGTGTTTGTGTGTAGGCAGGGTACGGGTTTTATTGCATTGATTTTAGTGAACATTTAATTTTGCTTTTGGTTTTGACAATGTGAACAGAGCCCATTTTTCCCCCAGCTGTAAGACCAGGCTATTAATAACTTCTTAATATTATATAGTACACAAGTGTATATTGTGATACAATAATAATAATAGATAAGAAACACAGGAAGGGTCAAACTGCCTTGGGCTAAAGAAGAACATCCGAGTGTAATGGAGACACCGGCATGTGAACAAGTGCCAGAGCCAAACTATCCTGGGTCTCCCTTTCATTCTATATCCAGGGGTCTCCTTGGCCAGCCACTGTGGCAGAGGGTCACTGGGAAGCTGAACACAGCTTGGCTGCATGTGTGTGTCCTTGGGTTTGATATTTAATGCCACAGCCATGCAAGCAGCTGCCTTATGAAAGAAATATAGGGGATAAAACCTGAGAGCTTTCCCAGGACAAGGTGAGCAAGAGGAAGGGTCACACAGAAACTAAGATGACCGGAATCTCTTTTTCCTAATCAACTTCTGGCACAGCAGTCAAAAACCTCCACTTCTCATGAGGAAGGGAGATGTAACAAGAAAATCTGACTCCTAACGAAGACACCAAGATTGCTCCCAACACCATCGCTCCAGCATAGGCAGAGCTCATAATTCAGCCTTCTGGGAGAAAGTGCCAGCCCTGAAACTCAACTCCTTCAGGCACTGGGTGCCAGCAGTCCTGTGGGAATAAGACACAGCCAAAGCAGAAAGCTCAAGGAAACCATCTCTCCTTGTAGGCTCAGTTGTGCTTCTGCCATTTTTCAGTGGGCTCAGGCCTGAAACTGTTCAATCCAGAGAGCCACAAGGAAAACCTGGGCAAAAAAAAAACCTTCCCTGCCTTCTTCCAGCAAAGTCTCAGAGGCAAACATGCACTTCTTTAACGAAACAACTGTGATGCTAGGGATATGGTTGACATATGCCACAGGGTTTTACTAACTACACAGGTAAGAGGGATTATCGGGTTAAACAGCTGCTAAAAGCAGCACATCACCATGGCTAAGCATCGAGAGCAACATCCTGCCAGGACCACAGACTGCTCAGGTCTCATCTGCTGCATGCTGGTCTCATGCAGGCTGCTACTTCTGCCTGTCCCTCAGTAGGCAGATGTGCATCTTGGGCATTGTCAGCACCCAGCTGCAGCCCTTGCCCACCAAGAGCTCTACCTCTCCACCATGGGGCTGGGCACAGACAACCTCCCTGCCCAGCTCTGCCTCAAGACAGAGGGCAGGGAGAGGGGCAGGAGAGGGGCCAGGAGCATGGTGCTGGCAGGGCTGGTGTGGCCTGGCACCAGCTTGCTCCTGAGCCATCTCGTGCACCACAGATAAGGACACTCAGGAGGTCTGTGGGAACATTCAGTCCCACAGAAATTAGTTCAGATGTATCTGGAGGTTACATGCTATATCCAGACAGTCATTTCTGTGCCAAAAACACCAGGCAGCCATCGTTCTCTCTGCTTGACTCTCGGGCAAATATAGTCCAGGAGCCAGAAGCAATATGCTGCCAGATTGAAGCCCTGCGTGAGACGTGAGATACCCCCACCCCTGCCTAGCACAACGTGCTGTTGTCACCCTTTCTACCTCATTCTCTGGGCTTGACATCCCTATTTCTGTGCCACAGTCACACGGGTTAGACATCTTCTGTGACTGTTCCTCTTGCAAGACCATAATCACTGGTGACAGCAGAGCTTTCAGGAACGGCCGCAATGACCCTTTCACATGTGGGCCAAATTCAGACCTGAGGAGAGCAGACTTGAAGAGCTGCCCTTGTAAGAAAGCATCATCAATCCCTCACGACTATCCCATGCTCCCAAAGGATTAGCACAATCCCTCCTCATATGCCCTGACCGACATTTTCTAGACTGACATCCTGACAGGGATCAGCCTGTCTTGGGGTGTGAATTAAAGGCAGAGAGATGTCAGCTTAAGTAATCTCCTCCAGAACAAAAGCCAAACAAATACTGTGGGGTGTTGACAGCAATAGCAAAATCCTTTCAGTTGCTGCAAGTAAGAATTGGTCTGTCCTCTCAGCGAGGGATTCTTCTGCTCAGAAAGGACCATATTCGGGTGTGAATCACCCTTTCCATTTCTCCACCCCAAACACATCGCCATCAGAAAATTCTGTGAGGAAAAGGACATTTATGGATCACTGCTGCATATTGCCAGGGCTGCCATCCTGATGCTGGAATGAGGTGCCCTGCTAGCAGCATGCTGGGCAAATGCATCAGCACAGGTACTGGGGAATGCCGGCATGGAAGAGAGCCAGCAATCTGATACCTTGTCTCCCTGCTAAACTGGAAGGAGCACCACACTCCTATCTAGCTGCTGATAGTAGGAGCACATGCTGAGGTTTTCAGAGGAAGGTAAATCATAAAAATCATAGAATGGTGAGGTTGGAAGGGACCTCTAGAGATCATCCAGTCTACGCCCCCGCTAATGCAGGTTCACCTCCATTCAGGTCATGCAAGAACATGACGAGGCAGGTTTGGAAAACCTCCAGAGAAGGAGACTCAAAATCCTCCCTGGGCAGCCTGTGCCAGGGCTCCATCACCTGAACATGAAAGAAGCTTTTCTTTGTGTTTAAGTGGAACTTTTTGTTTTCCAGCTTTTGTCCGTTACCCCTTGTCCTGTCACTGGAGACGACAGAAAAAAAGTGTCACCCCATCCTCTTGACATCCACCCTTTAAATACTTAGGTAAATATTCCGAAAGAAAAAAGATAACACAGCTGATTGCAGCATCCTGTGCTAGCTAAACTGCAAGGAAGGGGAGGAAAGTGTTCCTGGTTAGCTTTGAATGGCTTAACGAGCTTCCTGTGTCCCCTTCTCAGACAACGCAAGGAAGCAGCGAGAGGTGAAGCTGGGCTGCAGCAGGGCCGCGTGTGGGCTCACCTGGAACGTTCCTTCCTCAGAGGGTCGCAGCGACTCCCATTCTGGAGAGTCCAGGAACTGGTACGGAAAGACATAGTGAAGGAATTGTCCGTCCTGGCTCACCCGGACCCTGCGGAGAGGAGAGGTGAGATGCACAGGCTGAGGCCACAAAACTGATGCCATGCGAACCTCGGCAGCTCAAACAATGTGCAGGCAGCCAGTCCCACCAGTAAGCAAAGGATGTCTCATCCCCTTCCAGGACAGCTGCAGAGGCTCCAGTCTATGGGGCTATTCCTCCATTCTCTCAAATGGTATCTGCTGCCACTGCCCCACATTCTGTCTGCTTTCTGCCACCTGCTGCAAAGCCAGCCATCAGCCAGGTGCAATGCTCGGACATAAATCAAGACTTCTCAGCTCATGGGACTGCTACTGCTTTTCAGGTACTTCTAAGCCAGCCTGTGGCTCTTTGTACTTGCATCTTCTTCCTGTCCACAGAGTTGCGTGAGGGCATTCCCTGCATGGATGCTGGCAAGCTGTTACCCCCAGACCCACCTCCCCCACAAATTGCATTGGTCATCATTTCTGACACATCAGGCTGTGAGCTCATAGTTTGCTACACATTGCCATTCAATCGCTTGGCCTCCCAAGTGTTCCTTTCCCCTACTTTTTTTACAATTGCCTACCAACACCAAGGTCGAACTTGCACCCAGCTATGCTGTGGGAGGAGAAAAGGAGAGCTACACAGGCCTGGGGCAATGGCAGGTCACTCTGGAGCTCTATTCTTAGCCCTGCACTACCAGATTTGGGGCCTTTTGCCTCTCTGTCACCACATTTCCCCTTTATACGATGCGCAAAGGCAATTCTTGCTTTCAGGTTCAGTCCACTATTGGCTTCCAGTCAGCTGGGAGTGCTTCCTAAAAGGGTCATGGATCTCAAGGCAGGTTTCCTGATCCAGGTACATTCTGCATTTCTAAGTCCTTGCTAACTGTTCAGTTCAAGAAGGGGCACAATAATAGCAGTAATGCTCTGCTGGGTCAGCAAGGACCTCAGAAGGCCATAGAGTGGGTACCAGGGAATGCACATTTAATCCCAGCTCCCCAGAGCATCCTATACCAGCCCACATGCACACTTCCCACCGCAAAAGAGAGCAGAACAACTACCCCCAGCACTGGCTTACTGTCCATTGTGGCACTTGCATGCTCACTGAGCAGCATCCAGTGCAAGGAAAGACAGTACAGACTCCTGTCCACTAACATTATTGGCACAGATGGTACACTTCAGAGCAAGATGCTCAGGGCAAGCGTTTGGTAAGGGGAAAGACACCCAATGGTGTGCTCACACGTAACCCAATTTCCGCGCGGTGCTTTGCCATTTAGGCAAAAGTCCATGGTCCTAGCATGCTCTTAAAACACATCCTAGAAAAAGGGACAAACACTCAAAAAAAAAGGACAACCCTTCTTCTTTACCTCCCCCTTCACCAGAAAGGATGGCCCAGAACAGGGAAACACAAGCCTCAGGTGATGCTGGGTTTGTCTTCCCCAAAGGAAAATCCTTGTGAGACACGTCAACAGTTCAGCACAACTCCCCTGTACACACACACCCTTCCTGTCCACTCTCACTTAACGCTAGTGCCAAGTGCCTGGCAGCTCCTGGGAAGCCAATATCATCACTGTTTTGCATTTATATTTTTCAAATGATTAAAAGCTATGTTCAGAGAGGCATGCCACAGGATCTCAGCTGAACAAATGCCAGCACTTCATCAGCATGGTTTGCTCATTAATCAGAACTCCAGTAAATGTATAGCAAGCATGCATGGTTTGCCAGGCAATCAGCTGCAGCTACCTAGAGGCCCCTGAGGTCCTCTTTGGTGATCCAGGGAGAAAGGAACACCACAAATGCATGATGGCAGAGGGAGAGAAACAAGGTCTGATGAGGCGTGATCCATCACAGAGCACTCTCTCTTGATGAAATGACTCTCAAAGTGCAAAATTTTGGAGCCCTGAGAGTTGAAGTGTTGGGAACAGGGGTGAAATGTCCCCCTGAACACTGCTGGCCAGGGGGAGCAGGTGAACTGAGGACTCAGGGTACTCGGTGCACTGTTGCCCACATCACAGAGGTGCGTCTGCTACCCCTAGACACCACAGGTCTGGGCACAGTGCCCTCTTGCCTTGGGAGACACCTTCTCCCATCCAGTCTGCTCCCATCAGACATAAGATCACTTTAAAACAGCAGAGAAAGAGGTAAGGATTCCCTGACAGGATCCAAGGCAAGGCTAAGCTGGCCACTTCACTGCTCATAGCTTCTGCAAACCATTCCCTGACGTATCCTAGTTTATGAAAACAAAACCAAGCCCCAAAAGCAAATTACCCCCCTCCCCAACAAACGGATATGTATCTCAAAGCACTTTCAGAGCAAGGAAACAATCCTCACCCCAAAGGGTGATGATAACAACCACGAGCCACAGCTCTTTGCTGTCAGGTTCTGTTCAGAAACGGGAGAGCCTTTACCTGCCGGACAGCAGCAGCGAGAGGCGGTCAATCGGCGTCTTGCCCTCCACTGCGTAATTCTGGTCTCTGACTAGCGGCTGCACTTGCTCTTCGCAGCACTTCACGATTTCTTTGTAGACTTCCAAGGGCACCTGCAAGGGCAGGTACATGGTCTTGTAGAGGAGGTCAAACTCTTGAGGGATGGTGTCTCTGCGGAGCCGGTAAGCCAGGTGAGCCAGCTGAAGCAAGCAGGCGAAGACCAGCAGCATGTTCCAGACGAAGATATCCAGCCCGCAGGCGCTCAGCCAGCCCCACAGAGCATAGCAGAAGTAGCCTGGGGCCAGGAGGCCAAAGATATAGAGGGACCCAAAGATGCCACTTCCCCCCATGTAACCCAGGAGGACGATGCAGCTGGCCAGCTGGTAGGCTGCTGCCTCCATAATCTCCTTCCAGGCATCACACACGGGAGGCTGGAGGACAGCCTGGTCCCAAGAGAGGCCACTTCCACTCATTCTTCCCTACTCCCCACCCTCCCTGGCCGTCCTGCACTCGGAATGAATCGTCATACACAAAGGGTGCTGCAGAGGTCTGAAACCAGAGCTGCTGGGTAGCTGTTCCTCCTCCTCCTCCTCCTCTCGAGTGCTGGTCCGTCTGACCCACAGCAGCGCGCTTCAGAGCGACATCTTAAAGTGCCGCCGAACGTCTTTGCACCCCAAATAAAATCCCCAAAGGGCTTGTTTCTCCTCTCACAAACCAGCAGCTGGCCCCTTCCTTAGCCACACCAGCGAGAAAAGGAGCTGGCAAATACGAGGCCAAAAGAGCTCAGTCAAAGAAAGAGTAGAGGCCATTAGCTGGGAAACTCGCAGACGGGCCAGAGATCTCCCTGCACCATCTCTCTCGCCTGCCCTCCGGCAACTGGAAATAGCGACTGTCAGAGAACAGCGCAGGGAGCTGGTGTGGAGCGTGGAATGTGTATCACTTGGCAGCGGAAAGGAGAGAGACCCCAAATGGATAACCATGTTTGGAATTGAAATCCAAGGAGCAAAAGCAGCGGGGAGAACAGAGAGCAAGCACGCACTCGCTACTTAACATAACTCAGGCACCCAGATAAGCCCTGCACGGCGCGCGAGGAGAGGAGAGGAGAAAACAACCAGCTTATCGAGGCGAGCTCCAGCTCCAGCCACACAACGGGGCTCAGCACTGCTCTGTGCCCATGCAAGAGAGGCACTTGCACCAGCACATAAAAGGAAAAAGGTCACCTCCTTCTCCTGCTGAGGCTCGGAGTAGGGGCAGGGAAATAAAGGGAAAGAAGAGAGGATGTTTCTTGAGAACTGCTTTCCAGGCACTGCAGCACGGCCTCTCCTTGCTCCAGGGAGCTTCATCTCGTGGGGCATTTTAGACCAAGGGCCACAAGGTAAAGCTCTTCACAAGCAGACAATTGTAACTGCAAGGGATACAGCTAGAATAAATGAGCCGTCAGGGCACAGCTTTGTCTAGCACAAATAAACTATCCTGCCTAAAACTTTAGAAGTAACACTTGGAAGTGTGTTTTGCATGGAAATCCTAGTTGAGGGAGGATTCTCCCACCTCACAAACAACAGGCTGTGTTGGGAAGCATCCTTGGGAAAGGACACCTCACATTTTCATGTTTTTTACAGCTATTTTTGGAACCCCCCCAGGCCTTCATTTAGCACAAGAAGAAAAGCTAACACTTTGCACTCAGGTAACCTGAAACACAGACAAAAGGGGGAGTTCAGTCCTTTGTGGTCAGCTGCAGAAAAGATGCAAAAATGCAACTTCTCCCTTGCTTCAAGTGACCCATTAATCAGCCCCAGAGGCGGGACCTGCCCCACTGCCAGAAAGCAGTTACATTTCAGGCACTGACACAGCGCGCACGGTCAGTCAGTGGCATGAGGTCAGCCTGCATGGGTTGGTGGAGCAGAGATAGGGTTTCCAGGGTGGTCGTGTTTCAGGCCGAGCCTGCAGCTGCCCTGCCTAACATGCCACTGGCACCGCTCACTTAAAGACACCCTCAACGCCTCTTCTGTTACCAGTGCTCTGGAATAACACTGCCCGCTGGGTGAGGCTGAAGCAAAGCTTTATGGTAACCTTAAAGAATTCATTGTGGCCTCAGGCTCCCTACCATGTGCCCACGTGCAACACACAGCAGTGTGGATGGCTCCTATGAGCAGAGTAGGCTGTGTCATCTCGACAGATTGTCGTGTGGGAAGGAAACAACACAAATTTACGCACAAAGATGATAAAGGGGGTGGAACATCTCCCTTATGATGAAAGGCTGAGGGAGCTGGGGCTCTTTAGCTTGGAAAAGAGGAGACTGAGGGGTGACCACATTAATGTTTACAAATATGCAAAGGGCAGATGTCAGGAGGATGGAGACAGGCTCTTCTCAATGATAAGACAAGGGGCAATGGGTATAAGCCGGAACACAAGAGGTTCCAAAGAAACATAAGGAGAAACTTCTTCATTGTGAGGGAGCACTAGCACAGGCTGTCCAGATGGGTTGTGGCCTTCCTATCTGGAGACATTCAAAACCCACCTGGATGAGTTCCTGTGTGACCTACTCTAGGTGGTCCTGCTCTGGCACGTGGGTTGGACTGGATGATCTTTCAAAGTCCCTTCCAACCCTTTGATGTTCTGTGATTCTGTAAAATTATGCTTCGCACAGGAGGGTGAATACAATCCACTCAGAAAGATGCTTTCTGTTAAAGGTGAAGTGAAACAGGGAACTTTACCTCTGACTGAAGCAGAACAGGGCTCAGCTGCCAGAAGCAGGAGGGAATTAAGAAATTCATTTCTCTTGGCTTTCTCTGCAAGGAGAGAAGGATGATCTTATAGGCAAAGCACTGCAATGAAAATCTTGGGAACCACGTTCTGCTTTTCATACCATTGCCACCTACTTGTTAGATGAGCCCAACAACAACTTGCCTACCTTTAGGCCTGTGCAAAAAAAAAAACCCACCCCACCCCAGTATAAGAAGAGACCTCTCTTTCCAAGACAAGCTGACATTTGATATAACGGGGAGTTGGGATATCAAATTTGGAAACGTTTACGAGAAAGATACATAAGATCTGTGAGACAAACGTGAACTGCTATGGATAGCAATGTACAACTACATGAAAAGAAGCATTCTGAGAGGCAATACTGCAACTTCTCCCAACCTCCCATACTACCAAAAACCTTTCACTGTAACATCAAGTTACAGTGAAAGTTGTTAATTCTAGGAAGTTGTTAATTCCACTCCTCAGTTAGGCAAATTCCTGAGCTAGAAAACACTCTGGAACACAACGTTAATGACTTATTAGGACCTAGAAGGCACTTCTCCTCTGGAATCTCCCAGCACAGGGGCAGTGGCATTGCAATGACTGCAGAGGCATGTGCTGGGGTGGCAGTGCCACCAGTGCCAGCACAATGGCCTGATGCAGCTTCTTTAAGTCCACAGCAGTAACAGGACAAAGCCCTCGACAGAAACAAAGTTGCTGGGGCTGGACATGGTATTGTTGAGACAATGACACAGACTTTTAAAAGGCAGATCTCTGAGCACACAATAGATACTAATTCAGGTGATTTCAGGCCCAAGCAAGGCCCAAATCTTCCTTTTTCCCTTCAGAGTACCATGGCCATACAGACCATCTTCACAGCACTACTTGTTTTCCACCCAGCAAGAGATTAAAAAGACCAATTTACTTTCGTGCTCTGCCTTGAATTAGAATACCTGCCTCCCATCCAGGGATGTCAAGATTCATCCAAGATGAGAGTTCAAAAGTCAATACTGATTCAAGGGGAAAGCCACATACGTAAGAAGATACCAGGGCCTGAAACAATTTGGAATCAAGATAGCAAGTGCATAAAAAACACCTGAGCAGCATTAACATTCTTCCCTGGAAGAAGGCACATAGGCATTAGACCAAAATGGGTCTGGGAAGGAAGAAAAATTGACATGTCAAGCTCTTCAGCGCAGAAACTGGCAGCGTGGAAACAGGATCTGCGCTCATTTCCCCACTTTAAATTAATTCAATTGCTAGCACTTACTATGTAGCCCTGTGGGATGATGCAATCCAGGTGCCACCTGCACTATGTTTGGCAAATAAATCTTCTGTCCTCAAGAACAGCACCACATCGACAGATTATCAGTCCCAAATCCCAGGGCAGCTAAATGACTGTCTAGTTTCCTCATCCTCAGAAAGCCTACAGGATCATTACTGATCCCATAAGCTGAAAACCAGTGCAATCACCTGTGTTGAGGACACCAAGACCTCGGTGGCTTAAAGTCAGAGAGGGTATAAACAGACATCTCCTTTTTGATTGATCACACATGGCATCACTGGTATTAGTCTGTAGGCATCACAACATCACACTCATCGTCTTTCTTCCAAAAGCTTCCTGAAGTATCTACCATGCTTTTACCTTCCCAAGGCCTAGATGCCCTGTTTCTCAAGTTCATAGAATTTGTGTAAAATTCTATGGAGACCCGTTTTTTTTTCTCTTGATCTGATTTAAACAGCACTCCATTCTCACCTGCCCCCTGACAACCCCCTGCCTAGCTCTTTACTCTGTGGCACCATCTCCACAGTTTACAGACTGGACATGCTGCCACTAAACTGATGCTCATCCACCTTTTAATGTTCTGTTCAGTTCAAGCTCTGATATGCACTGACTCAACAATAAATGACCTTAATCCATGTTTGTACCTCAGGACAAGAAATGCCAAGAAGAGCCCTGTGTCCCACAGCACCGCAGAAGGCTTTGAGTGCTTTTTGCTGGAGATATACCTGTGTCCCTTCACTTAGGCTGAAGGCCAACACAGACACGACTCCTACCTCAGGACAGGAGAATAGACTAGCAGCATAGAGCTAACAGCACTGCTTGTCCCCCACAAGAATTTTAGGGTACAATTCCTCAGAACATTCCCAGAAGCAGAGTCTAATCTCTCCCTGCACTTGAGAGTCTCGGCAGAGACAGTACCAAGCATCACACACTAAACATTCAGAGCTTGTTCACCGCTAGCTCAGAATGCTCAGGGCCCAGCAGGCAGAGACAGGACCAGGACTGCACCCATCCCTCCAAGAGGATCCAAGCCAAGAGCACACAAGCACAGATTTCCTGTCTTCAGTTTCTGAAAAGCAGACTCAGCAGGAGGAGAGGAAGTAGCGACCTTGGCTTCAGCAAAGTCAAGACACCAAAGGAATAACAAATGTTAGGGTTGCACAGCAACATCGCATAGAATCGAAAAAGGCCCACGCATGTAACAAACCACAGACAGCATCCTTTGTACTCCAGATTCTGAGAAGGAATCAAAAGCCACAACCACCTTCCCACTGCAATGCTACCCAGGTGAGAAAAAAAAAAGCCTGAAAACAAAAGCCCATCCATCCCCAGCACAACATAACATAATCAACATAACAAAAACCTAAGCATGGAAAAAAAGCAAAAGCTTTCTTTCAAGCAAGTGGCCTGTACATATACCTGCAGTGCTCTTCCAGGGAAAGGGAGCAGAAATACCAACTCATGACTTTTTGATATGGAAAGTTCTTTATCATAAAGAATAAGGCAGCCTAGAGAAGACTGAGGGGGCATCTCATTAACACAAGCATTTAAAGGATGTGTGTCAAGAGGATGGGGCAGCACTTTTTTTCTGTTAGTCTCCAGGGACGGGACAAGGGGTAATGGTCATAAACTGGAACACAAAAAGTTTCATTTAAAGGGTGAGGGAGCCCTGGCTCAGGCTGCCCAGGCAAGGTGTAGAATCTCCTCTGGAGGTCTTCAAAAACCCGCCTGGACATGTTCCTGGGTGACCTGATTGCGGTGAACATGCTTGAGCAAGGGGGTTGGACTGGATGACCTCTAGAGGTCCCTTCCAACCCTGACCATTCTGTGATTGTGGATCCTAGGGTAAAGCTATTCAGAAAAAAAAGTCAGATTTCAAATAGGGGAAAGCAAATCCAGTGTTGACTCAAAGGCAAGTTCATTTCATAAGGCTGCGGTCATCTTTGTACAAACATCACCAGATGTCTTGTCTCAGGTGGCACCACAAGCCTCAACAGGACTCTGCTGAAAGCTGTCACAGGGCAGTGGTGCCAGCAGGATTGCATCAGTGGCAAAACCCACTGAAGGCCCATCTGTTCAACCACGCCACCAGAGCAAGCGACAAGCTCGAGTCAACATCTGAGCAGGCTTGTCTCATTCTCTCCATTCCTACAGCACACTGTTTTCAATGAGGAGGGCCCTGCCATTTCTTCACTCGAGGAAACAGAAGTCAGGGGCATCGGTCATTTTCAGACTTTTATTAAGAGGAAAAAAATAGATATATTTGGTATAGCAGTGGTGAAGAGCCAAGAGTGGAAAAGCCACAGACGTGATGCACACTCTAGCACAGACTCTGTATAAATAGACTCTTTGTTTATATTTGTTCTTTGAAGTATTTTCCAGAAATAATTTATTTTTGCAGCTTTCCAGGACACAGTCACACCACAGGCACCATCTAGAAGAGAAAGACAGTTTCACAAAAACATGGACTTCTACTGAATACTGAGGGACAGTTCCACAACAAAAAAATATAACCCCTCTGAGCAATAAACCCACAGAAACCAGCCCCTACATTGCCCTGGCATACAAAATCTAAGAAGGCTTTGCCAGCCTCACGAGGACAGCAGTACTTTCTCCTCTACTGCCAATGAGGATTACCTCCCTCTCATAAAGAGGGCACTTTTGCCTCACCCTCTGGGCCATCAGGCAGCACCAGCTGAGATGTCAGGGCAATTGAGAGGCAAAGGTCCTGAAGGCTGTACTCACCACACTCACAGTCCTGCTCATCTCATTCATATCTTGAAGCCCAGAGCTCTCATACACTCTTTGTGAGCTTCAATTAGGTGCCCACAATTTTCTTCCCCCTTCTCAATGATGCTGCAAAACAAAACAAAAAATATCCAAGGTTCAACAACAAAGGAGGTGGTGGAGTCACCATCCCTAGAGATAGTTAAAAGATGCATAGATGAGGTGCTGAGGGACATGGTTTAGTTTAGTGACGAGCCTGGCAGTGTGAGGTTAGTGGTTGGACTCGATCTTAAAGGTCTTTTCCAACTCTTAACGATTCTGCGATTCTAACAAAACATTTGCTTACAATTAGTCAAAGCCACAGAACTGACCAGCTGATGGAGACAATCCAAAAAAAAATCTAATAGGCTTCAGAGGTTTTTCTGCCTATCCTGTCCTGTTTTGGAAAGCATAACGCTATCTCAAAAAGGTGCCTGAATCTGCACACTTAAAACTCTGATGAAACACGTAACACAATTTCCTCTTAATGGGCCAGTGTCTATTCTGGGCAAGGGTACACAAGGATTTGTTACACAACACAAGGCTGTTGCATCACTGCATCAAGTACGCCGATCTCATCAGCAACCAGTCTCTAATCATTCGATATGGAAACAAAAAAATACCTTCAGTAAGAGACCAACACAGAATGTCGACCAGTAAGTGACCTCTCAGTCCAGCTTCAGTCGGTTATTTGGTAAAACCAAAGAAAACGAAACATCCAGCTACTCTTGAAGAAAATTATTTACCACATAGAGTAGCTTTTGATGTTCCTCATCTATCCAAGTGCCTAATACATATTCAAGTAGCGGTAAGAGCCCACCACTGTTGGCATACGAAGCTGTTCAGACTTGCTGACTGACTGGTGGCGATTCCACTGCTCTGCAGGCCATAGGTCACACGTCTGATCAACCCTCATCTGCCACATGCCACCCTTGCTGCCAAAGGAAGAAGTTACCAAATTACAACTAACTAAACCATCTTGTTTTCCTAATCGTTTCTGGTTTATTACATTTAAGTATGGACAGATCTGCTGGCCACCCAGGGCAACTCCATCTGACCCAGGACTTGCATCCTATCACCCTTTTCATAAGGGGCCTTGGATTCACCCTTACTCTACAACATAGCTAGACACACACCCTATTAGCAAAAATGCAGTGTCCAGAACTATGTCACTAACTGAAAGACACCTGTAACACCTGTTAGATAAAAAAAAAACAAGCAAAGAAAAAAAGGCAAAAAAGCTTCAAAGACTTACTGCCATAGACAAAGGAATTCTATTCTGGGGGTATATTTCATGCTATTTGATACATTCTATGATTGTGACTAAGCGTGTAATTACAAATGCAGACACATCCATTGTTGTCAAATTTTGCACCTCTGTGAGAAATGTCATCCTCTGAGATCTAAAAAGCAAAGATTTTGCTTCATTTAACAGAGCACTGCATTTCACAATGGACTAAACAACAAAAATGTTACTACCTGCTTCAGGCACTCGGTAGTAGTGAAGATTTGTAAACAGTGTTAAAAACTAATCTCTGACACCTGATTTAAACTGGGGCTGTGAAGTATTACATATCTTAATTTCTAATTTAATCTTTTAAGGCATTTTCTCCTCTCCCACCTCTCATGGATGCTCTAACACCCTCCATTTGGAGCACATCAGGCTTCCAAAAATCACCCAGCATGCTGGCAGGAGCAGAAACTCCAGGATGATGGGGAAAACACATTTTTCTGTTCTGTCCGTTGACAAGACAAAAAGGGGAACATCAAAAGTTCCGCTTTAAACACAAGGAGAAGCTTCTTTCCTGTTCAGGTGAGGGAGCCCTGGCACAGGCTGCCCAGGGACGGTGTGGAGTCTTCTTCTCTGGAGGTTTTCAAACCCTCCTGGATGCGTTCCTGTGTGACCTGATGGAGGTGAGCCTGCTTTAGCAAGGGGGTGGGACTGGACGATCTCTAAAGGTCCCTTCTGACCATTCTGTGAAAGCAGAGACTCGCGGGGCAGGGAGGGAGATCCACTGTGCCACAGGCGGGAGGCAGGCAACAGGAGTGGCTAAAACGCCTCGGGAGCTCGACAAAGAGCCGAGCCTGTGCAGGCCAATGCCCACGCAGCAGCCCTCCAGCCGCTCTGGGGAGCTCGGGGCAGCCCCACGAAGCCTCCAGGCTGCTTCCCTTCCCTTCTCTCCCCTTCCTCCCTTCTCTTCCCTTCTCCCCTTCTCTTCCCTTCCCTTCTTCTCTTCCCTTCCCTTCTTCTCTTCCCTTCCCTTCTTCTCTTCCCTTCCCTTCTTCTCTTCCCTTCCCTTCTTCTCTTCCCTTCCCTTCTTCTCTTCCCTTCCCTTCTTCTCTTCCCTTCCCTTCTTCTCTTCCCTTCCCTTCTTCTCTTCCCTTCCCTTCTTCTCTTCCCTTCCCTTCTTCTCTTCCCTTCCCTTCTTCTCTTCCCTTCCCTTCTTCTCTTCCCTTCCCTTCTTCTCTTCCCTTCCCTTCTTCTCTTCCCTTCCCTTCTTCTCTTCCCTTCCCTTCTTCTCTTCCCTTCCCTTCTTCTCTTCCCTTCCCTTCTTCTCTTCCCTTCCCTTCTTCTCTTCCCTTCCCTTCTTCTCTTCCCTTCCCTTCTTCTCTTCCCTTCCCTTCTTCTCTTCCCTTCCCTTCTTCTCTTCCCTTCCCTTCTTCTCTTCCCTTCCCTTCTTCTCTTCCCTTCCCTTCTTCTCTTCCCTTCCCTTCTTCTCTTCCCTTCCCTTCTTCTCTTCCCTTCCCTTCTTCTCTTCCCTTCCCTTCTTCTCTTCCCTTCCCTTCTTCTCTTCCCTTCCCTTCTTCTCTTCCCTTCCCTTCTTCTCTTCCCTTCCCTTCTTCTCTTCCCTTCCCTTCTTCTCTTCCCTTCCCTTCTTCTCTTCCCTTCCCTTCTTCTCTTCCCTTCCCTTCTTCTCTTCCCTTCCCTTCTTCTCTTCCCTTCCCTTCTTCTCTTCCCTTCCCTTCTTCTCTTCCCTTCCCTTCTTCTCTTCCCTTCCCTTCTTCTCTTCCCTTCCCTTCTTCTCTTCCCTTCCCTTCTTCTCTTCCCTTCCCTTCTTCTCTTCCCTTCCCTTCTTCTCTTCCCTTCCCTTCTTCTCTTCCCTTCCCTTCTTCTCTTCCCTTCCCTTCTTCTCTTCCCTTCCCTTCTTCTCTTCCCTTCCCTTCTTCTCTTCCCTTCCCTTCTTCTCTTCCCTTCCCTTCTTCTCTTCCCTTCCCTTCTTCTCTTCCCTTCCCTTCTTCTCTTCCCTTCCCTTCTTCTCTTCCCTTCCCTTCTTCTCTTCCCTTCCCTTCTTCTCTTCCCTTCCCTTCTTCCCTCCCCGTGCCGTGCCGTGCCGCCGCCTGCGGCGCTCACCAGACGTCCCGCGCCTTCTTGGTCTCGGGGCAGGCGCAGCAGGGCTTCAGCGGCTTCTTCTCTTCCCGCGCGTCGCCCGCGCCCTTGGTGTCGCAGCTGGCGGCGGACATGGCGGCACGCACGGCCTGGGGAGGGAAAGAAAAGGGCGAGAGCGGCCGTTAGCGGCCCCCTCACGCCAGCCAGCCCCAGCCCCAGCCGCTGCCCCCCTCCCCGGCGCGCCCCGCTACCTGCCCGGCGCGACTGGGGAGAGACAGCCCTCGGCGGCCCGGCAGGCTCCGCGGGTTCCGGGGTAACAGCCGCTGCCGCGCCTGCGCCCGCCCCACGCCGGGACACGGAGTTGGGGAAGGACACTGCCCCCCCCCCCCCCCCCCCCCCCCCCNCTCTGCCGCCGCCCGAGGCGCCGCCTCCCGCCCGCTCACACGGCGGCCTCGGGCTGTCGCGGCGCAAACGCAATGAGCGCCCTTGTGTCATCGTTCACCGTGGCGGAAGAGGCGGGCTCCGCCGATACTCAACGAGACGCAATGCAAAGGAGGGAGCGGGCGAGTGGGAGAGGACCCGCCGCGGTCCCAGCAAGGGCAGCAACCGGCGGGATTCCAGTTCTGCCAGAGGCTGCCTTCACAAGCAGGAGGCTGTAGCCAGCTACCCCAGGCTCTGTTTTCCTGCTGGAGCAGTGGGGAGCCACGAGAGCTCGGCTCTTGCTCAGAGCTCTTCTGTGCTCAGTTGTGCACAGGTGTGATGGTTTGGGCTAATACCCACCCAGTCATAATATCACTCCCCCTCCTAAACTGGACAGGAGAGAGAGAGGAATATAACAAACTGCTTGTGAGTTGAGATAAGGACAGAGAGATCAAACTCGGCAATTAGCGTCACAGGCAAAACAGACTAAACTTAGGGAGAAAAAGGTTTGATTTATTAAAG
>WBNH01007296.1:64120-121063 GCA_013401255.1 Urocolius indicus
ACTGCGCAACAACTTCTGCTCAAATATGTTATTCACAGAGGCGTTACCTCCACTACTAATTGGCCAGGCCTGGGTCAGGTGCAGGGTCCGACTTAAACTTACTGGCCCTAACCCTGTCAGCTACAGGGGCAGCTTCTGGCAACTCTCTTTGTTTAAAGAAACCACTTCTTTAGCCCCCATGCTACTGAAAAAAACCTGGCCCAGGCCAAAACCACTACAGCAGGAGTCTGGAGCTCTGTGAGAGCGATGATCCTGGGGCTGTATGCAGGTGCTGCACACAGGTGGAACACTGCCATTGTCATCGGCAGTGTGAAACCCTGTTTCATGGCTGGGACCCTGACAGAGGCAATAAGGGGAAAGATACAGAGCTGCATTTCCTTTGTGATCTGCCCTAAAGCAGACCTCCCAGGTTCATACCACACACAAAACTACTTGGCTGTTTTGCCAAGGTCTGTCATCTCCTTAAGGCAGCTGAGTGCTACACTTGTGCCTGCAGCCAGCCCTGGTGATGACAGACTTATACTTGGAACAGACTGGTAGGCACGATGCAGAGCAAAGAGACATCCCACACAGGTAATGTGGGAAGGGTTGCACATCAGTGGATGTGGCACTACTGAAGAATATGCCTTCTGGGATGCCGCTGCTGTCCCTTTTAACAAGGTGTAGCACGAGTCAAAGAAGAACTGTCAGTTTATATCAGGTACTAAGGGGATACAAAATTGTAGGAATACCGTCAAGAACATTTGGAGGGACAGGAAGTCGGTATTTAATTAATTTCTGACTTTTAGAATGAGTCTTTTACACTTGGAGTAGAGTATCCCATACTTGCCAATCATTGAGGTATTTATTTTTGTCTGAGATTAAGAGTAAATAGCAGTAGCTCCTATAAAACAGGTTACATGCTCTTAGTCTCAGCAAAACATAGCTCAAAATGTCTGCTAGGGTTCTGAAGACTCCTGTCAGGTGTAAGATTGAAGAGGGTCGTGCCCTACACAAGGCATGAAATATCAATCAACCCTGTTGTTTTTTAAGAGACCTGGGCAAGACAGAGAAAATATTTCACTCTTTTCAGTATTTCCCTTTCCAATAAGCCAGGCCAGAAGCGAGATCATTCTCCATTGAGAAACTTTGCTCTTCAGTGTCTCTGGATCACCAAGGTGAATGCCAGCACCACTGATTCATGCTATCTGAATGAGTAAATGATAAAAGATTCCTTTTTTTGGATGCCTCATTCCTACAGAGACACAAGAAGTCGATCCTAGCTCTTTTACACAAGTCCAAACCTCCATGTTTTCATCACACAGATCAGGCTCTTTTCACCATTGAGGCATCTCTGTGGCACCCTGAAGATGTGACTCTTTGAAATGCAGGCTCCAGAGATCTGGTCTATGCATTGCCATCCTACCTCTGAAAAGGTGTCACTTAACACCTAACCAGTCACCTACTTCATTATTTATTATCTCAGCCTGTCCCTGACTATCCTACTTGGCTAGGGAGGTTGTTCAGGTTGACCTGCATGCATTCGGCCTCCTGGTTCAGCATGCACACATGAGGCCATGCAGCCGGGTGTGATGAACTGGAAGATGTACAGGTTGCATCTCTTGACCAGAATACGCTTTTCCTGAATCCACAGAAACCTGCTGCAAGGTGGAACTGGGGTTGAAACGCCCATCAAAAGTATGCATCAAGTCCCCAAAGAAGTGCCTTGTTATTCAGGTTTTTAATATATTAAGATTTTTTTTTTCCTTTCAAAATAGCTAGCTTTGTCTTTTCTTCTCTCTTTTGCTTTATGCTGGCCACTATCCAAAGGCCAGTAATAGCAACACAAATTCTGAGGGAAAGCCTGTGGTAAAAAAACTTAAAGGTTTCCCAAGTTTGCAAGTGAACAGTGTGTTTTGTTTCAGAACGTCTTCTATTTTTAAAAAGGAATTTGAATGACATTGATTTGGTCTGTAAAAACCAGGAAAAGACCAAATGAAACACATTTAGTATTCTTTCCAGATTACAGAATGCCAAGGGCAAAGAGAGGTTAAAATGCAGCCATCTTGGGAGAAGACATACAAAAGTACGGCCTGGGGAGACTAAACATCTCTGCAAGCAGTGCTCCCTTTTAACCCTAGCAGCTTTCCAAATAGATTTAAGGAGGAGCGCTGCTATTTTGGCCTGCATGGTAATAATTTGTAACAGAATCATCCTTGAAGAATGAAACACTTTTTGGTGGGATGGGGGGGAGAGGCTGGGAGAGAGGAGGGAAGAGGATTGCCATTGAAACACAGTTAACGAGCCTTCATACTCGTTGCATCAATTTGGAGTTCAGTGCAGAAAGGAGATCACAGCCCCTTCTGACATTACATTGCGTGTAAGGATCGATTCTACACTTGGTGCTTTTTGTTTTCCACTTGTTCTCTGCCTGCTGACAGTGGCAGAAGAATTATATTAAAGAATTATATATATAATTATATAAAACATAAAGAATTATATAAAACATAAATAATTATATTGGCCAAATCCTCCAAGGAACAGCTAAAGGCAAGCTACTGAGCTGAGACTACTGGATAATTGTCACATGCAGTATCCAGGAAAGGAGATTCAGCAAAAATCTCAGTGTCTGTGAAAGAGACCCTTCCTCAATCTACTGTGTCACTCAGCAGCTTGGTGCCACGTGTGAGAGCGCAGTAGCATTGTACATCTACAGCTCTAGGTTTAGAGGAGTAATAAGTGAAATAGGGGGAGACTGCCCAGTTGCCCTGTACAGCCCTTTATAAGAATTAAAGAACATACAGCAGCGACTCAGGATGTGTAAACATCGAAGTAGCACTGAAGTCATTGCCTGTTGGCTTCTTGTGTCTTCAGTTTCAGCCTACTAAAAGAACAGTTGTCAAAACAAAAGGTGGACTTGTCTGTTAGAGAGACTATTTTTAAATAGACAGGCTTTTCAAGGAACCTCAAAACCACATTTACATTCATTGTTACTTTTAGGTAGGGTAAGCCCCTACCAATGTCAGTTGAAAGCAGCCGTCTGGGGTAGTCTGGGATTTTCCAGATTTCTCACACTTCTGATACACATGACAGAAGGTAGATTCAGCTGTGGAAAATCTGTGTGGTCAAACAGAGATGAAGATATTTTGATCTTTTGCATGTATTGCCTGTTCTGGGAACCTCTAACCCTTTACATCTTGAAAAAAGAAACCTGTTTAATATTGGCCTAGAGAAATATTTTTGTCCTTGACTTGTTAGTATAAACATGAGACAGCCACTGCTCCAGCAGCTCAGTCAACCACATGATCTGGTTGATTGTCAAAGAAATTCTCTGTGGTTTTGGTCAACAGGAAAGTTGTCTGTGTTTCAGATATGCATAGGAGAAAAAGGACTTCAAACCTCTGAGCAAGATGACTTCTCAGAGCCCTATGGCCTATTATATTAACTGCCTGAGTACAGGACAGAGCTGCTCTTTTTGATCAGAGTTGCAGACCTGCAAGTACCAAATACTATCAGTTCAGCAGTGTGACCTGAGAGAGAATAAATGCTGGGATAGAAGGATCTTTCTCTGGTCTAGTACAATGGAAGAGAACCTTAGGTCTTCATTACATGCCCTCTAAGTTTCAAACTCCATGTTTAGGGGAGATCAAGTGGTTCACTGGTCTAATTATAACCTCAACAAGTGATGTGCCAGTCCCTTCCCAGGCTGAAGAGGCAAATGTCCATGTTTCAGGACTATGGCATGAATTCTGTATGCAAGGATGCTGTACCAGAGGACTGAACCATTCCATTCTGGGAGGTCACCACAGAAGGCTGTATGGAGAAAGTTTCTTTCCATGCTGGCAAGGAAGCCCTTAAAAAAACAGTAGAATCAAGATTACTTTAAAGATGTTTTTATCTCTTTGAATGCCCTACAAGCTAGTACTGCAACAGACTTCTCTCTTGCCAAAACTTTGGTCAAGGCTTCAGAGCATCAGAGGCTGGAGGTGGAAGACAGTTTGCAAGATTGCAATCACTTTACACTTTAGAAACAGAGCTGCTGTCTCTGACATTGCAGGACTTGGCCTACATCATCCCAGAAATTCCAGGGTCTCGTGCCAGGACCAGGACTCTGGCCAAATCCTCCACAGTAAAGAGAAACATGGCCCTCCTACAACAACAGGCAGAGCACAAACTCTTGTCCCAAACCAATTTCAGACATTGCTACCACTGCTTGCTTTTCCTAAGAAAGCAATGTTTTTAAAGTATAGGCAAGACACTGTTTCCAGTGATTAATTGCTTTCCCAGTAAAATCTGGATGTTTGCACAGGAAAAAAAAATAGGACATCAATGCTTGGTTTTGATATAAACACAAAGGATCTCTTTGTCTTTCTCACATCTTTTTTTCTGCACACCTGTCCCCCAGTTTGTGCTAAGATTATGACTATCATCCCCTTCATACTGTGGCTCTTCTTTTCACTGCCTGCTGACAGCATACCCAGATATGTTAGTAAAGGTGATGAATGCTGTACTGCAAAATTCAGATCAACAAATTTGGTGCGTGTCATGGGCTTGTGTGGAGCTATTTCTGGAAACATGGAAGGGGCTGTAATGTTGGCTCCTGAAAAAATGTTGCTCAGAGCTTTCCCCGGCTCTGAGTCAGACCCACTTCTGGGGCTGAGCCGACTGAGCACCTCTGAAATCACTTTTTAAGAAGCAGAAACCAGAAAGGGGCGGGGTGGGGGGGGGTCTTGTGTTTTCTAGGGGGTGACAAGAAGGGGTTGGAGGAGAGAGAAGCAACCATATGGACCTCCCGAGGTCAGTGAGGGAAGAGAGGACCCCACT
This sequence comes from Urocolius indicus, assembly GCA_013401255.1. Taxonomy (NCBI): domain Eukaryota; kingdom Metazoa; phylum Chordata; class Aves; order Coliiformes; family Coliidae; genus Urocolius; species Urocolius indicus. Next base: position 68,924 of record WBNH01007296.1, read on the forward strand.
GCACTCCTGTCCCCCTTGTTAGTGAAAAGGAATGGTGAAGCTGAGATTTGTTGGCAGCTTGTGGAGGACCCCACACCAGGGCTAGTGACTGGGTCCAGAGGGACTATGACTCTGTGGGTGGGCAGCATTGCAGTAGAAGGTGCCCGGAGCTCTACTGCCAAAGGAGACTGACAGGGAGGAGTTTGTGATGAGCTGCAACTCTTTGGAATGACTCACACAGGAGAGGTTCCTTAAGGATTGTATCCTGTGGGAGTGACCCTGCACTGGAAGAAGGGAAGAATGCAAGGAGCCCTCCTCCTCTGAGAAGAAGCAGCAGAGACCACATCCCCCATTCCCTGCCCTCACCCCACTGCTGAGAAGGAGGTGGTAGAGATATCAGGAGCGGGAGGCAGAACCCAGGAAGAAGGAGGAGTGGGGGAAGGGTGTCTTTAAGTGTTTTTTCTCATCATCCAGCTCTGATTTTGCTTTCTGTCCTGTTTCTAGTTAGTAGTAGATGAAACTATTCTTCTGTTATTTCCTAAGGCAAGTAAGTAACTTGTCTGTTCCACAGGCATTGGAGGCAAGAACAAAACCTTCATTCAGGCTTAGCTTTAGTTTTTCCTGGGAGAACTGATCCCTTCTGCGGAAGGAACACCCATGAATCTCCAAGCATTCTGGAATTGATCCCATTGTGCTGGGCTGGGAAAGAAGGGCCAGGTGTTTGCACTGAAATGGCTGCATGTGCCACCAACACAACAAAAGACTATGGCTGAAGAAGACAAGTGTGTATTGTCTGACAGTCTCTACACTTAGTAACTCAGAAAGTCCTAACATGTATTTGGAAAACATGAGTAATCACCCAAAGGTATAAATCTGCAAAGATCTGTCTGTCCCTCTGCTGCAGTCAGACTCTCTGGTTTCAGTGAAAAAACCCCAAAACACATTAAAAAAAAAAAATAGCCCAAGTTTCAAAGTGTTTAAGCATGAGGAAGATACACATTAGTCACCCAGGGAGAAGTTCTTCTGCCCTCAGATTTAGTTTCTTAACTCCACTGCAGAGTTAACCAAGACAGCTGCCTATTTACTTCTTTGTAAACAGGAAACCTCCTTCTCATTTCTTGTGACTTGACAGAGTAAGACTTTCAAGCTTCTGCAGCCCCCCTGTATGAATTGTCACATCTGATCAGAATGTGATCCCAAGTTATCAGGACAGTTGAGACACTGTTAATATGTAGCACCACATACACACGTGGATGATCTCTGATTACTCCCCTCACAAAAATCAAACGCTGCCCAAGGTCTGTGCTTGTGCTTTACAGGAAATCTCATTCAGAACTCAAGTCTACTTACTTATCTATTGAAGAAAAATGCCTCGCTGTCATTCCATAAAGTACTCCATTATACAAACTTCACAGAATCACAGAATGTTAAGGGTTGGAAGGGACCTCAAAAGGTCATCTAGTCAGTTCTGCTGCAAATCAGGCAGTGTTTCTGCAACTCTAATGAATGGTGTTAAGCTGTCAATCATCTCCAAAGTGGCAATAGAGTAAGTCCCCTTCTTTTCCACTGCACATGTTACAGTCATCCTTTTTTCTCTCCTAAGTGTTGCTGCTATTGACAATTTTATCCTGCTTACTGGCACACCATTGTGATGTCTGTTGCAAATCTGGCTTGTTTCAATCTGTTCAAGCCTCTCTTGAGCATGTTTTCTGAAATGCGAAGCTCCACAAGACCTGCCTGGACATGTTCCTATGCCACCTGATCTAGGTGAACCCGCTTCTGCAGGAGGGTTGGTCTAGATGATCTCTAGAGATCCCTTCCAACCCTACCATTCTATGATTCTATGATTGACAACAAGCTGCAGGAGCTAACTGGAAGCCTGGAAGGAATCGTTAGTATTTCCAAATACATGAGTCATTCTATTTTTGAGATGTCACTGATTGCAGCTGCATACTTCTCCGTACTCACATCCCAGCATCTCACTCCTTTTAGATACTGCATCAAGCCATATGCCGTACAGTGCAGCAAGCTGCATGTAAAGAGCCTCCAACATTAGATCTTCTGAATCCTCTGAGCATCTCCACAGTTGTTACTCCCAAAATGACAAAATAATGCAGAAAAGTCAGTCTCTCTCAATGCCAGTCTCTTTTACATCAGTGGTCAAGCTAGGTTTCAACTCTGGACACCTAATTCACTTGCACTTGTTTTCTTCTGCTTTTCTTCTTGATGATCCAGGAGAAGAACTGAAGACTAATGAGCATTGTTGGCATTTCCTCAAGGACAGCTTTAGAACCATTATTCCCTCCAAAAATAAATTGGACTTGACTATCAAGTGCCTAAGGGTCAGAATTCAAGAAGCATTAGGACACCTCCGTATGCAGATGGAGGGATTCTCAAGAGAGCCTATTTACACTGACATCTTCCTAAATACATCATGTAACTCGATTATACTTATTTTTGAAATAGTGACATGAGAACACAAGTCAGCTACGTGACAGAAAACTTTGTCTAAGCCTTCAGCCCAAGCCCATATCCTGACTATTTTTCCCTGGTTTTCAATATGCTTTGCAGTGTCCTCTCCAAGTACTGAGTGTCTCAGGTTGGTACTTACTCTGTGTAACACATGCTAAATTTTACTCAACATAACCTGTTTGGACTGGCACACCATCAACTTTAACTACTCCAGTCCCTTATTTAAAACCCAGAATGGCTTCTTCCAGGTCTGATTCTCCTGGGAGTCCATCTAGAGACTTTACTCAGGATCAAAAAGGGGATGTATCTGACCAACATGCTACATGCCAAGCTCCTATCATGCTCCCACAGTTGATACATCAAGACACCAGTAACATGCTCTAGATCCTGTACTGTGTCCAGTTCCGTCTTCACCATTTGAGACTGGGAAGAGACAGATAAAGGGCTACATGGATGCAGAGAATGATAGAGGGGAAAGACAGGGGAACTTTGAGGACTAAAGAGAGCACAGGCTTGGTTTTCTTACACAAGGGAAGTGATACTTATGCACCCTTCCCCAGTCCTTGAAAGGGCTCCTTTCAGCTCCCATCTAATTCTAGCATTTTCCTTCCCATGGCCTGAGTGTCTTGTAGCTGCTGTCTCACCCTTCTATTTCTGGTAAGGCTTTTCCAGGCCCTTGGACATGAGCTAGCTGTCAGCTGACCTCTGTCCCCATGGACTGCAATTAAAAGGTTAAGTATTGTTTTTGAAAGGTTTGATAGACACAATTAAGATCATGTTGCACTAATTGTTTAAGAGGAAATGAGTGTAGTGTATGGAAGAATTCTACTGTTTTATAATAAACTGAAATGAGTCTACACAGCATGTCTGTCCACCTGTTTAATGCCCATGAAGAGAGTGGCTAAAATGTTCACAGAAAATCAAGAGTCCCTGGTGTTTCCACGTACAAACATTAACTCTCTGGAAAAGCTAGTTGGAAACCAGACTTGACTAGAAACCTTGGCAAACAATAGGAAAAAGAGCAAGGAGGGTCAGCAAGGTATTCCATTTCGTAGTTTTTGACAGATCAGATAAATACATACACAGTGTCTCCCTGTCTGCTGAACTCTTATGCTACCCTGCCCTACTGTGGGTCTTGATAAAAGCCACCCATCAAGCAGCCACTAAAAATTTAGCTACTGAACTCCTGAGCTTCTAGGTAAAGAGATCTCCCTAGCTCAAGGAGACAGCCTTTTCTCCACAGCCCTTGAGTTCTTAGGGAGTCACTGGCCTTCTCAGTCATGCTAACCCCCTGCTTAGTCTGGGGAAGAGCAGAGTCAGAAAGCATGATGAACTGGCCTGGTCGAGCCAGGATGGTCATTGCTGGTGACAGTACCCTCCCCACATCCCTACAGTCTGAACAGGCACCACCAGGCATGTGTTGGGGAGACCAGCATCTCAGCAGAACCTCCCCCCAGGCTTGGCTGAGTGAAATAGGGCAATTCACATCTTCCCATCCAGACTATTAGCAGGATCCAAACGTTTTTCAGGATTTTCCTTTTAGAGAGAGAACTTTCCCACCAGCATGGACCTGACAGAAATGGATATCACAAGAGCAAAAAGTCAGTGACGACTGGAATCCCTTCCATCCCCTGAAACATCACCCATGCCTCCTCAAGCTCCTCAGTTCCAGCTGCCTCTTGCCTTCCTTTCCTTCCTCCCTCCCTCCCTGCACTTGGACTCCCTTTTCCTGGTTGGTGGGTTTTCTCTCTTCCCCCTAGCTCAACAGGCAGCTACAAGCAGATACAGTTGTGAATTCATTTACTTTTTAAACAGTCAAACAGAAGATAAGGCTGAGCCAAACACTCATGAAAAGCAGGTATGGAATCTGACCACAACCCAGCTATAGGCACATCTCTCATCTACATCTCCAGAAGCAAGTAGTTGGATTGCTTTGAAGATACAAGCCCACTCCAACTTCTAAGCCAGAAATAGGGGATGAAATCCTGTGTGTTAAGTCCATGTAATATTGCTCTTCATCAAATTGTTCCTCTGGTTGTACTCTTACCTCCTGTGTTCTGACTAGGATGTAGCATCTCCCTAGTGGGAGGAGTGAGAACACTGGGATTTCACTAGTTCCCTAAGGAGTTAAATCCAAGGGCCTTTTCCTACTGTGGTAAGACAGCAACATTCCTGACTTCAGCCTAGCAAATCATCCAATTGTCATCCCTGTTAGCTAAGAATCTCATCCAAAGCTCATCCAAGTGAAATTAAGTATATGAACGTCCTTCAGAGGATGCCTGAAGTATTGGTAAACTGGGGGGTTTGTCTCAAATTGGACTTCTCTGAACCATGGGCTGAAAATGCCCTCAATTCCATTTCCTTTTTTTTTTTCCTGTTAAAGTCTTGATCAAAACTATTACATAAGCCTTTCACCGGGCTTTGAAGTGACTCTTTTAACTGTCATCACAAGGTACTATCCTTTCCTTTGAACTTGGACTTTTTATGCTATTCTCATCTGTAGATTGCTTTTAGTACAGGAAACGTGCCAAGTCATACTAAGAAAAGTAAAGCAAGAGAGAACAGGTCTCTCGTAAAGACTTTTGCCTTTGTGTTGCAGTGGTTGTCTCTCAAGATGACTCTCTTAGCAGAACTCAGTAAAAACAGCACAAAGAAACCAAAGACTTCACCTTGGCAAAGCTCCATTTACCACAATCTGTACTCCAAGGCCACTTTTACAAAAGATGTGGGTGAGGGAGCCCTGGTACAGGCTGCCCAGAGGGGTTGTGGAGTCTCCTTTGGAGGTCTTCCAGACCTGCCTGGACATGTTCCTACGCAACCTGATCTAGGTGGACCTGCTTCTGCGCGGAGGTTGGACTAGATGATCTCTAAGGGTCCCTTCCAACCCCTACCATTCTATGATTCTATGTTTCTATAAGTTACAAGTGAGGTGTATGCCACAATGGGTATCATGACAAAAGCCAGCACAGAGATAAGGCCTCAATCCACGAAACATCAGATTTCACAGCACTTGTCTTCTCACATTTTTTTGAGACTTACCTGTGGTCACTGTTCCTGGTATGAATAGTGACCACATCTTCCTCCTCTCCCTCTTTTCCTCATTGTCCTTCACCACCTCTTCTGATGGGCTAGGAGGAAGGCTCTCTTCCCCTGGATTAAGAACCTAGAAAGCACATGGACTGCAACTTTGTGCTGCTGCTTTCCTATTCCTTCTGAATCCCACATCGGGAAAGAGGAGTTTATTATACACGACTAGTAAACTTTGTGAAGATCGGACAAGGAATGAAAAATTAAGGCTTACGTCGGATGAGTCCAAGGGCCAAGTTCATTTTATATCATTTTATCGCATGTAATGGAAGTGCTGAACTGGCACCACTCAGGCTTGAGACTCTGAGGGACCATACATGGAGAAATTGCGACATCCTGTGGCAAGAACGGGAAACGCCACGCTAATGGTTCCTCATTTAATGGAGATTCATTTCATTTACTGCCAACAAAGCCTCAGCAGTCCTTTTAATGCTATAACTTTGTCGTCTGTAACTCGGATTTCTTCTTTTTTAATAACTAGAAAGAAGCCACCACGGAGCATTACGTGCACCCAGCACAACAGGGCTGTCATTTGACAACTGCTAATGGAGATAAGGAAAGGACTATCTACATAATTAAGGTCAGATGGATGTCACTTTGCCAGGTGTTTCACAGATCCTTGTAGACTGCAGGGGGAAAGTCACATTCAAGAAACTCAGTTCTCTCTCAGGCTCTGGAAGACAAAAGGAAGACAGAGCAGAGAGACTCATCATCTGTTTTACTCAACTTCACCTGGTCTTCCCCAAGCCCTGTCTTTCTACCTTCTTCCTCCCTTTTCCAGCTTCTCATCTGGGTCTCACATTTTCTTGTCCAGATCACTTCAGTTCTGCTCCACTGGCTGCTCTCCTCATCTCTCCCTCCTCCCACTGCACACTTGGTTCTCTACCACTTCACTCTCCTACTAATTTTGCTTCGCTCAGCTAGCCAAGTTTCACATGTAAAGCCCCATTTCCACATCTAATCCATCTCTTTGTCCAGCTACTATTCTGTCCTCGTCTAACGCCTAATCCTACCCTCCTTGTCTAAATTTTCCACTTCTCTCTGTCTGATTTTACAGTTCAAACACATCAGCAAGTCATCACAGCGTAACAAGGCCATCGACAGAGCAGCAGTAATTCATCTCCAAGCAAATTACACCATCTTATCTCAAGGTTAATGTGAGGTAAAATGCATTTGGCTCAGCCTCTTTCACGGGCAGCTAAACTGCAATTTTGCAACATGCTAAGCACTAGCACAGAGTTAGTCCATTCAGTCACTGCACAGCAACTCACAAAGGTGTAGACAGTTTACCCATACACCTGAGGACTTGGTGTCCCCTCCCAGACAAGTGGCTATAAAGAAAAGAAATATCAGGTAGACAGCACCTCAGCTCACCTGCACATTTCTGTTCTGGAAAAACACTGAAAAAAAACCCAACCAAACAAAAAAAAAACAACCTAAAAAAACCCCAATCATACTACAGCCCACAGATCTGAGGAGAAAGCCCATCAGTCAAGTTCTTTGAAAAGTGTAGCTAAGAAACAAGAATCTTTTTGTGATTGCTTACAGTTCAGTTGCCTTCAGCTCACTTTCACCAGGGCAACAGGATGCAGCCTTGATGTGGACAAACTGACCTGCCAGATAGGCTTTGAATCCCTTTACGAAAGTTCTGGTCAGAGAGGAGGTGGCCCGAGTTTAATGCCTGGGATCTAACATTTTTCTCAGAGCCTTTCATGGTTTGGAATTCTTTTATTTGGAAATGGCTGATCTGCATTAAAATATAGACCGATTCAGAGCAAATATCACCTCTTTGACATTGCAGTGTATTCCACAGCGCAAGCCAGCATGCCAGGGGCCCTGGCCAGGTTTCCCTCCAGCTGCAGGTCCACCGGAATATGAAGACTTAAGGGAAAGAACATTCAAGATAGTAATAATCGACACATTCTCAGGCTGTTTGCTATCCACAGCTGTAATTCAGAGAGACTTCTCAGAAATGTTATTTAAAAAGAAGACACTATTTCACTCACATATCCCCAATCTAATCTAAGCAAGCTCTGTGAACCTGAACCTTGAGCTTTTCAGCTCAGCCACATATACCTGTCACTTCCTGTGAGCAAGTACTAGCCTTCAGGCAGCCATGCAACGACCTGAAAACTTTTGGGTTTTTTTCAGGTTACTTTTCAGCCCCACTAGTCTCCTGAGATGGTTCCCCACATAGTCTTTCAGTTGCCAACACCAACACATCAGAGGCGGTGGGGCCAGGCAGCTCATGATGAACAAAGAGAGTGCAATTTAATGCAGTTCAAATGAATAATAGGGAAAGCACCTTTTTGATCTTCTGCAACTCCACATCTATTGGATCATGCCCTGGCATTTTGTTGTAGTCTGTCAAGAACTCATATAATTGTTCCATTGTTCCTTCTCTACTTGGGTTCCATCCGGTTCCTTTCCTCATCAGGAAAACCAAAGTGCAGGCTACTTGTATCCAGTCATCTCTGAAAACTTCAAAATGGAAAAAATGTGAGAGGGTGGAGCAGACAAAGAATCATATTTTGGCCAACGTAAAGTTTACATACTTCGTTACCTCAAGGCAGATGTCCAGCATGGAAAAATTTCAGCATGGAAATTATGGAGTTCAAATTAAAGGAGATAAAAAAAAAATGGAAAACTGAACTTGATCATGAGAAATGCTGGGTAACTCTACTAAAATGTGACATTTGCTACTTCAGTCAATAATTATAGTAAGGTGTCAATTTGTAAAGCTCTTTAGTAAAATGAGGGCCTTTATAGCCTGCTGGGTATACATTGTGAGAAGCAGCATCCTACAGAGGTCAGTCAGAAACAAAGCTGTGATGGCATCGCTTAGTTCAGACCCACATCCCAGTCTCCAGCTGACCCATATTGATTAACTACCCCAAGAAAGAAGCTGTTGCTTTAAATGAGTGACAGACCTTTAAGAAAGTAAACCAGCACTCAAAGTTGAATTCAATGTCTGCATGTAAATTGTCAGAGCCAAGGAATTTGGAACCACAGTCCTAATGTTGCTCTCTGTGATGAAGCTCTGAGGGGCCGATATTTCATGTCAGATGTGCCAAGCTGTGAATAATTCTTTGTTACACAAAGTTTTCCGTACAAAATAACTAACACAAGGGATCTGATTCAACATTATAGGCAGAGTAGAGAGTCCATTTGCAATTCCACTGTTCCAAAACTCTTGGCAGCGTTACCTCCAAATCTCCTTAGGTTGTCAAAAGCATTAGCCCATCCTTGTTTAACAACATGAAGAAGCTTCCAACTTCGCTCCTTATAGAAGATGACAGCTGCCTCCTTGCAAAAACAGCAATGTTTTGCAAATTGTAATGTTTATTTGTAACACTTTGTGCACATCTCCCCAAACGCTTTACAAATGCAAAAAATACCTGCAGCCTCTCTCTGCAGCAGATAGATACCAAGCCTGTTTTCACTAGTCTATGGCCGCAAAAGTCCTGATCAGTAATGGGCAAAGCCAGGAATGAGAATATCCAGGCTTGAATCCAGTCTCCAACTGTAATCACTAAACCAGTTTTCTTAAGTGTGGGTCCAGGGCAACCGGGGAGCATCACACCAAACAACTCCAGCAAGAGCTCTTCAAAAGCCAAAATACCTAAACACTGCTACCCCATCCAGTCAATCACTCCCTGTCCTCAGACTACAGACAAGCCTCCCCGAGCCTTCACCGAGCACCCCTGACCCAGGCCCTTCGCACCTCCTCACTGAGGGGAGAGCCATCGCTACTTGGTGAAGCAGGTTGTCCCCCTGCAGTCCATGGAGGCCACCGGGAAGCAGAGATCCACTCGCAGCCCGTGGGGGNGGAAGGAAAGGGAGTCCCGGGAAGTGGAGGGGTAGGGGGAAGGTGTTTTAATCCGGTTTTATTTCTCATCTCCCTGCTTCTATTGTTTCTTCAATAAATCAAACCCTTTTCCCCCTAAGTTGAGTCTGTTTTGCCTGTGACGTTAATTACCGAGTTTGATCTCTCCGTCCTTATCTCAACTCACAAGCAGTTTGTTATATTTCTCTCTCTCTCCTGCCCAGTTTAGGAGGGGGAGTGATATTATGACTGGGTGGGTATTAGCCCAAACCACCACACTTGGGAAGGCAGCGCAGCTGAACTCGGGGCAGCGGCGGGGGACAACAAAAGACCCAAATCCTCACACTTCCAGGCGGCAGGAGGAGAGCGCTGGGCTCCCCGCCCTGCCCTGCCCTGCCCTGCTCTGCCCTCTCCTCCCCACCGCCGCTGCGCTGCAGCCCTGCCCGCCCGCCGCGGCACAAGATGGAGGCGGGCAGGACTCAAGAGCTCTCCGGCACATCTCCGCTCGCGGTGCGAAAGGCAACCCCCGGCCACGGGAATTTGGGAGGATGCAGGGAGGGAAACCCCGAGGGCTGGCTGAGCTTGTCCCCGGGGAAAAGCCCGAGAAGCCCTCGCTGTGCCCGGGTAACGCGGCGCCGCAGGAGCGAAGAGCTCCCCAGCCCCACCCCGCCCGGCCGCCCGGCGTCGCCATGGGAACAGCAGCCGGAGGCACCAGGAGCCGTGCGGTGCCCAGCGCCGTGTGAGCTCCGCTCCTCGGGGGCGGCTGCCGCGCCGGCCCAATGGCTCCCGGCTGGACCTGCCACTGCCTGCACGGTACCGTACCCCCCTGCCCCGCCTGCAAGCAAGCCTCAGCTTTAGGTGCTGTGGCGAGGCGAAGCCTCTGCGGGTCGGGGAGCGGGTGCGTTGCCCGAGCTGTGCTCCCGCCGCTCCCCAGCCTTGCCCCGCTGGAGCGGGAGCCGAGCTGCACAGGCGGAGCTGGCCGAGGAAGCTTCGGTCACCGGGCAGCTGGCTAGGCAGGGAAAGAAGGTTCGGTGCCGAGGGGGTGGGTACTGGCCGGGGAGCGGTGCAGGGCAGAGCCGCGTAGCGGTAAAGCATTAGAATAGGCAGCAGTTAACGGGGGAGCAAGGAGAGGCAGGGGACCGTAAAACGTTTGCGAGCTGCAGGAGAGACAGCGCTAGCTCTATATCCCAAAGGGGCGCCTCCTATACAGTGTGGTATTTCTGCCAGTTGCCCTTCCACCTTGCTTTCTGTATTCTGCTTCATGTCTTTGTTTTCCATTGAAGTTGGCAGTGCTTCCAAAAAAAAAAAAAAAAAGAGAAAAAGTAGTGTTCTTTAGCCATGGGCATGTTCCACAAAACAGTAGTATTTCAGCTCTGAGGCTCGTGTATGGAGACATGCATGTCCTTTTTTTTTTTCTTTCCTAGTTGGTTTTATACTCTCTTATGGACAAAAAGTCAGGATCCACGTCCCCCTTTTAAAGAGGGAAGTGGAGCCTGGCAACTCGTATTGATTTCTCAAATATGTAACTAGTTCTATTTACCTTTCAGACCCTCCGTACACACTGTCAAGTGAGAAGGACCATTCAAATTCAAATGCCCGTGTTCCGCTTGTTGGCGATAAAGTGGTAGGTGTTGGCCAAAGGTAGCTCACATATTATACCTTATCTTTCTGGGGTGTATGCACACGCATATGTAGCAACTGCCTCAGTTCTAAGCTGCTCCCTTAAATTACCTAAAGCAAGATTTAACGTAGAGATTGCTGATAGCAGCAGCCTAGAAGTGCCCAGTTTCATGTCCTGAGTCATTTCCTTTACTTGTATGACAGTATTTTTAATTAGTATCTCCAAACGCTGTTAACAACAGTTTGATTATGTCATTAAGCTCTAATAAAAGAACTGGCACGGCTATTAAAATGTGCTGTTTCACACAGTGCCTTCTCTGTAACCTCTACAGCTAAAGGTAGTGTGCTTAGGCAGTTTAAAACGAGCTAGGTAGCAACAATTAAGCAGCCTGTAAAGACTGCAGACCCATCCTGATTCTTCATACTGGGTTAGCACAATTTAACTTCCTAGCTGTGCCCTAGCTCTCCCTTGCTAACAGTATTCACTCTAGCTACTATTCAAACCAGCTTGGGCATACCTGTGAGGGCTGCAATCACACCATTAGACAGTAGTTGACTGATGGCTGGACAGGCTGTGTATAGGTAGAATGCCAAAAGGGAACAGACTTGGACACCGATTTGGATTTTAAACAGAGTCTCACTGAAGCTATGTATCTGAGCAAGGTAGCTATTCTAAACTCTGAAAGTCCGTTGCTGTACAGTGAGGGGGAAATCACCAAGCAGCTTTCCACCAATGGAATCAAGAAATGGGTTTTTTTTCTGAAGAATGTTTCTGGATGTCTCTTACCCCATTTTCTCAGGCTCTTTCTTTTATCTACATGAAAAAAAGCGTGTTTGTCTGCCTCTCTGTAGAGACGTGTACACATGGAGCTGGAAACACTGCCTGTCATCATAAGATCCTTGCCACAATATGGGTGTGTTAACAGTTCAGGCCAGACAAAGGAAGCAGACATACTGCCACTAATGTCACATCATAGGTGTAATGTTGTGAATGGGATATGGTGACAATCTGACTTGTTTCAAATGTAAGTGTAGGAATCGGCAAGTGATAACCATGGGATTCAACACCATACAACTTTAAATTATTAATCTACAGCATCACAAAATGGGGTGGACATGGGTTGTGGTGATAAAGAGTTTATAGGGTTGGTTTTTTTTTTCCTAAACTCTCAAAAGTTGAATTCCCTTTGAGAACAAGTGAAACTAAAAATGCAGTCTCACATGCAGCGAGTGGCTGCTCACAGTAGTGCTTAGGTCTTCATCGTCTCACATTCCCTTCCACACTGTTGAACTAGTGTGCTTGAAATATCACCACTACCCTACATGCATTTCAGCCCCCACTTAAACAAAAGGGGCAGTGCACAATTCAAATCTGATTTCAGGCTTTACAAAAGCTTGAGCCAACACAGCTGCATCGCTTACACCTGAGTCCCAGATTGCAAAGGTTTATTGGCAACCATAAATTTCAAGACGTAAGGCATATCTACCCAGGGAAATTAGTGCTTAGAAGGAGGGGTGTGGGTTTTTAGTGCTATCTTTTTTGTGTGCCAAGTCTTGTCAAGGTATTTTTAACACATGCTAAAACTGTTACAGAATAAATGAGTGTAACTTTACTCTTGGAAGTGGAATATTCACTTCTAGAGCACATGAAATAGGAGGGAGTTACAAGGGCTAGCGTTCTAGAAGTTCACGGTACTGCACATTCACAGTTACTACACGGTAACTTCTTTATGTAACGAAGCATTAGACCCCCTTCCATTCTAAGTGTAAGTTTAGACACTGGGAAACAGCCAGAGACGTTTCTGTGCATCTGCTGCTAGTCTGGTGTGCTCCACATCTTGAGAAGTCCCATCTAACCAGCTGACATCATTAGCATACCTATGCCGCCTTCTTTGTGCAGTACTGTAAGTCACAGCAAGCCGAAATTCTCATCTCTTTAATGCTGTTTGGAATCGCTAAATCGCCGCTTCTCTTCTTTGTGTCCACACAAACGTTAGGTAAAAGCACCGATGTTCAGAAGTACATTTAGTAACTTGATCCATTTCCCGGGCTACATCTTGTGCTTGGAGGGTGAAGATCCAGCCTCTCCATTTATTAACAGAAGATGGAGAGGGAGGTCTCAGCAGTGCCTGGAGGCTCTTCAGCAGCTTGCTGTGTAAGTGTTCCATGGTTGGGGAATTTAAAACAAACATGCAAACAAAACCAACAAAAAGCCATGCACACTGAAGTGGAGATGACTGCAATTTGTTCCTACTTGTGTTTCCCTTGAAATTAAGAGATTGCAGCTGCTGTGGAGTATGGTTGCCCATCTGTTTCTTACAGGGTGGATGTTGCACATTCCTTCATCCTTGTGCTATCTGCTTTACAGCGGTTGCTGGGGAAGAGTAGAGAGTTATTTCAATCTCTTATAGATCAGATAAGTTATGAAGACTTCTAGTGACTCATGTGTGTTACTTCAGCAGGAGTGGTTTCCTTTTGGTCCTGTGCAGCTGGTTGAATTGTTTTTACTACTCATTCAAGAGTGTATGGGTCCTGAACCAGGCCTGATCACATTTTTAGTGCTGGGGTTTCTTAGTTGAACTTTCTCCTGGTATCAAAATTTGGGGCTCTGATTCTGCAAATACTGAAAAAATTTTATGTATTTTGCCACTTTTGGATTCTTCTTGTAGCTGTAATTCAAGACTGCAGGCATCAGCCTAGGCAGTTGTTTTCAGAGGTTTTTGCTGAATTAGCAAGCTGACTTTAGACCATAAGCTTTTCAGAGGATGCATGCTCTGGAGTTGCTGGTAACTGAGTTTTCCTACATGCTTGACAGTAATTAAGAGTGATAACAGCAGATTTCACACCTGGATTTGTTCAGTTTTGCAAGCATGTTCTTCTCATTTCCATAATAAAATAAGAAAAAAATTTAAAGGCTCCAAATTTCGTATTATTTTCAGCATTTCAAACTGTCCCCAGCATATGAAAACCAAAATGGTTTCTTATATTGTGCCTGTTATTTTGTAACACAAACTTACTTGATGCCTGTGTTGCTTTAAAATGAATTTATGTTTCAACAACATGTATTTGTAAAATGTCTTGCAATTAACAAAAAAAAAAAAAAAAAGAAAAAAAAAAAGAGAGAAACACATCCCCTGTGTTTCAACCTGCACTGACTGACAGTGCTACTGATACAGAACATAGAATATTTCCCAGCTGTCTTCTCAGTAGTTGCATTGCCTCTGCAAGGTTACCAGGAATAAATGCTCATTTATTTCAGCAAAGTCAGCAAATGTAAGTCAAGGACATGCAAGAGGCAGGATCTGTGGAATAAAAGGGCATATTTCACTGGGTTCCCATCGTGCCTTAAACTACACCATAATAGGATGAACAGCTTATGCTAATAAAGTTAGATCATAAGAATAAGTGCCCACCTGTGCTGAATGAAACACAAATCCAGCTGGATGGAGCAACAGTCTGATACATAAAGAGTCAGCTAGTGGAACTAGCCATCAGCTCAATTACCTCATTTGAATGACAAACACAACCTCACAATAATAGGCTGATTAGTGCTGAGCAAGTATCTCAGGTTACTGCACTGCATCTCCGGAGCTCCTTCCTCTTTTGTTATGTGATATGACCAAAAGCACTGGGAAGAGATAACTTTAAACTTACCTTGACAGTGAATTGTATGTCAAGGGAGGTTAATGAAGCATCCCGCTATAGGCTTTGCTGTAGTGGGTAGCCATACTGTGGCTCCAGGAGTTTCACAGCACAGCTCACAGGGCTTATATGAGGTCTTTGAAGACAACTGACCTCAATACGCAATCCTCTGTTTTGATCCCAGCTGTCGAGCAGTGTTATTGTTAATTGCATCTCCCTAAATATACCTCTGTATTTAAAATTTGGCAGCTGTGACCAACTCCAGCACCCACAATCCCATACATCTGAGGTCCGGGTTCTTAAAGGTGCCAAAAACAGTCTTGCAAAACACATGACGTTCAGGACTTGCCATATATATAGCTTAAGGAAATTACCTTCCTTACCTTAATGGTGTGATACAGGCTTTTTTTGTTGTTTTTCTTTTGTGGAGATCTTCTATGTGTTTGTTTTTTTTAACCACCTTGCAGGTTGAGACAACTAAGACTGGAATGTAAAGTGGTTTTGAAATCAAATAGCAACCCTCATGCATAGCTTTCAAAGGTCTCAGTTCTACCTATTCTCTTGCTGACTGCCTCGATGAGGTCTACCTCATGATCTCCCAAGGTTTTAAAATAAAGAAAACCTCCAAGATGTTACAGTGAAAACTTTAAACAGTCTACCTACTTTAAATTCAAAATGAGGGGAAAAAATGGAGACTGTTCTTGCACAAGATATACTTGTTCCAGCACAGGTTTTGAAGCCTATGGACATCCTAATTTTTCTCCTTTATTGGAAAATTCAAATTGAAATTGCTGATTCTAAAATTTTCCACATTCCCTCACAATCTCTTTAGCTACTTTTGAAAAGCAGAAAGCAGTAAACTTCCCCTTTGTTCATTCTGTTCCTTTACACATATTTTCTGTTATGGAAAGTTTTTCACTCTTAAGGAAATGAGCTTTCTCCCCCACTCCCAATAAAAGTAGTTTACAAGGTGAAGCATTTACAAATGGCCAATCCTTTTTCATGACAAGCACAAAAGCAAGTTTTATGAAAGGTATTAAATGACTAGTTCTTGCCCACACATAGTGGGAAATATACTTAAAATGTCAAACTGGTTTTCTATAGTATGAGTTTGAAAAAAAGCAAAATGTAATTTGCCTGTGTAAGTGTGGGGGGTTTTGTGGAATTTGCAGCGTGTGTGTCTGATTCTGCGACCAGAGAAGCAAAGAGAGAGATTGAAAAGAAAAATAAAAAGAGCATAAGGAAAAAAAAAATTGAAAATATCAGGTCTGCTTTAAATATACTTCTTAAATTATATCCTGTATTTTGGCTTTTAGAGCTCCATCTTATCTTCAGCTACCTCCAATTGTGTATGAAGATCCTGAAGTCAGCGGAAGGAATCGCTACAAGTATTTTGCACAGTAAGGAATGGACTGATTTGAAACAGACTTCATCAGCTTGCTTTTGTGCCATTTAAAAAGCACCTGAATAACTGCTAGAGCCTTATTTTTTCCTGTCTTATCCGTCAGTTCTTTGATCACTGCTATGGAAAACCTAAATAGTAACCAAACGTTAAATCACAAGGGCTTTTTAAATTCATGCTACGTGAAAATTTTCAGGTAATGAGTTACCATGTAAGCAGATGTTCCAGGCGTTCTGTACTTAGTGATCATTTGTAGAAAGCTTTGAGCTTCCTACATGTATGAGGAAGATGCTCACAAAGCTACTGTGGTTCTTTAGGCTCCTAGAAAGGTACCACTTTAAGAAGGAACCTTTTAACTCCCGGCTTCTGCCAGGAGCAGAAAGGGAGCAAAGGGAATCTTTAATTAACTTTTCCTCAATGTCACCTACTGCAGGACTGCTCTGCCCCTTCTACAATGACACTGCAGGTCAGCAATGGACTCAAGATCTGAACCAACAGCTGGCATACAAACATTCTCAGTTTAGCCACATATACTTCAAATTACACTCACTTTTACCATCAGCAGCTATTGGCCAATGTGTTCACTTGAAATATTTTAAAAATGCCACATTTAGTAAATTGAAGTTCTTTGTGGCTCCTTTGACAGCAATTATAAAAGGACAATGACGATGTTATCTTCTGCAATTTGAAGTGAAGCTTTAAAGTCCCTCAAAAGCTCAGAGAAATTGACAGCAAATTACAATATGTAAACTCCAAAAATGCCTAAGAAGGCATTATTAATGTGTTGTTAAGCCCCTGTCACCTTCAAGATACTTCCTAAAGCTCTGCAGAAAAAGGAAATAGTCAAATTAGACAAGTCCAAAACATTTGGGCATTTCGGCAAGTTATTTTTGAAAAAGTCTTCTCAGAAGCTTGAAGTGAAAAAGTCAACTGAGTAGTGAAACAGACAAAATGTCATCAGCACACTCAAAAATAATTTTTAATTGTTGTCTTGTTTTGCAGTTCCACTTTCTGCTTTGACAGAAGAATAACACTCAGTCCTACTGGTGAAACTTTCTCTGTTACCCCTTAGCTACGAAAAAATTATCTGATATTCAGGCACAATTCTTAAACATGCAACTATAGAACCTGAGTTGTGTAAAATCATTGTATCTACACTGAAATTAGTGGGCTGCAGTTTTTCGTAACTGTAATGATCTTTTTTGTTCGTGGTGGTTGTCTTACATCTGCATTCTCTCTTTTCAGACCTCTCGTCCCTTCTATTAAGCTGCTTCCACTAAATGTTGCTTACGCAATGGCAGAGTAAGTAGTGAGTTGTGGGATGTTACTGGTGTCATGGGTCACATCTCCCCAAAAGAAGATTAGGAAGCTATTTAGCTGATGACCAATATTTTTCATAATTAACCAACAGGAAAACCTTGTTAAGTGGCAGGGGTTTGTTGACCATTGAGAATTCCTGAGGAAACAGGTGACTGACTGTTTCAGAATTTGCTTGCAGTAGCTAAGAAGTGTTTTGTGGGCAAAGGACATGTGCCTCGAATGTGTTCTGTGAAACAGAAAACCAAGTGTCTCTGAGCCCTAGAAGAGACACTGATGGAAAGAAGATTCTCCAATACAGCAATATTGTTGAAAAATCTTCTGATGTTTTGTTATAATCTCTCTGATAATTGCACCCCTCTTCAGGGATGCAGAGTGTCCATGAAATAATCTGAGGTGGTTTTCAGTGGGGATCAAATTTAGAGGAGACATAAGAAGATTCAGTTCCTAGCAGAGTCAATGGAAGTTGCACGTGCTCACGTTGGAATAGAATTTTTGTTCTGGAATTGTTGGAAAGACAAACATGTAAGCTAAATTGAAGCAGTCCTGTTTCATTTTATACTCAAACGTTACTTACTCTTGTGCCCATTAAAAACAATGCTTTAGAATGGATACATAGGGAAGATTTATATGCAATAACTCATGGCAGCTGAAATCAGATTTCTGGATTCAGAGGATCCAGTGTAGCCTCAGCCTTCTTTTACTAAAGATAATGAACTTAACATCAATGTTAAGATGAAACAAAACCACACTGGGATATCCTACCTTTGACGTAGTATTGGGTTTCTGTTTTGTATTATATTTTAATTGAATGTGACAAATATTCTTCCAACTTGTGTCTCTTTTTAGGACAGAGCCCTGTGTCCATTCAGCTACAGAAGACAGCAACATCTTTGTTCCCAAGTCAAGGACTTTGGGCACGCAGACAGATTACAGGGATGGTGAAGCCCAGACGGATCCCTATTCCCCTGAATACATCGCTCCCTGTGGCTCAGTCCCTGAACTTCTGACACTTGCTACACTCACTTGGGGTGAGTTGTGAAATCAAGATAGATGATAATAATCATGTTCAGGAGGTTCTTTTATTCAGTGTCAGGTTTCAAATCTACTGCTAGCTTTGGCAGCCCTTTGTAGTTCTCCTTTGGGGTGCATTATTATGTCTAAAATGGGTATGAGATTTTCCTACTTAAAAGCACTCTTCTGGGGCATTTCATAAAGAGTTTTGAGGTCATTCAATGTGAAGAGGTCATGTGTTTTACAAACAAACTAAAAGCAGCTTTTCTATATACTTACAGTTCTTCAGCTACTCAGGAGTTCAATATCAGTGAAAAACCAGTATGAACACTGCTGCCCCAGAATATAGCTATGATACTCAACTCCCAGCGTCACACCCACAGTAGTGGTGGACACTGTCCATGCCAAAGAAAGCACTTATTCCCAGAAAGTGTCTTCTTGGAACAGTTTTTCCTCCTTTGCAGCCTGCAGTAGAGGAATTAAATACTACTGCTGATGTCAACTAAGCTGTAGCAACTGCAGGTCCTACCATTCCTCATACTGTAGAATTTTATTGGCTTTAGAACTATTTACTTCTGGCTATTGCCAACTCTGCATGTGTTTAACATATAGGCTTGTGCCCATCCAGCCCTCTAATGCGTTATTAGTAGTGGTCATTTGCTGGCTTCACCATTCTTCTAAAGAGCTACTTCTTCTTGCCCTTGTAAGGTCGGGGGCTACCAGCAGGACTGGCTGAGGTGGAGATGATTGAACGCGCCCGGGAAAAACGTGCGTGGGAAGCAACTCTACCAGCAATGGAGGATGCCTTACAAATCGCCAAGAGGAGGAAGATGATGGATGACATGGAGAGGAAGGAGTGGGCCTTTAGAGAACAAGAAATAGAAAAGTAGGAGTTCAGTTATACTCTTTATTTCTTTCATTTATCAGCTGAATAGAGAAGGAGCAGGAAGGTTTAGGGGATTAGCTGAAGATTACAAGCCTTTTATTGCTGTGAAAAATCCCCAGAGTTTGGGAAGGAGTATTTTTGGTTCAATTTGATTTAAGAGAGTGCCATCACAAACTTTTCACCAATGGTGAACTCTGGTGTAAAAAACTTCGTTTTTAAAATATAAGATTAAATACGAGATATGCAATATGAACTATGTGTAATCAGTTTGTGTGTAGGGTTTTATGATTGCAGCATTACATAGAACACTGGAGAGTACAGTAGGTTATACCTGGCCTTTTCCTTCCTTTCAGGTTGCAGGAGATTCGACTGGAAGTCTTTAAGAAGATGCTGCGGAGGCGAGAGGAACATCAAAATGAGCTGAATGCTAAGCGCTTGGATGACCACTGGCAAAATCACCAGAAGGCTAAAGCAGAGAAAATAAAAAAGATTCAGCATGACTATGCACTGAGTAAGTTTGAACCAGGGAGAGAGTAGTTTGAGACTTACGTTCTCCACAAGCCATTCTTACTTTCACACAGCTGCTGTCATTATTCAAAAGGAAGTACATCCCATTTGCAATATAGATATGCATGGGCAGCATTTGCTCTGGTCAAACAGGTCAAGGTTTTTATTAACCAGAAAAGGTTTTGTGAATTTCTGAAGATGGGGCTTTTTTATGTGTCTTGGTTTAGGCCCATCAGGGAACAAAAGACCAAGGTTAGCCTCAAGTACCAAAGACCTGAGGGTCCAAAGGGCAGGGAGAGCTTAATTGCTGCTGATGGTCCAGGACAAAACAGACCAGGCTACTGGGCTTGGTGAAGAAAACAGAAAATAATTTAATCCAACACCAACTAAAACATAACCATACAACCCCAAAACATAACAAACACAAAACAACACTGAGTGGCACAATGATGAATACTACAACCAGCCCTTTAAGACCACCTTCTCCCCACCCCTCCCCTCTTCTTGGGCTCAGAGCCCTGATCCAGGTGTCTTTACCTCCTCCCTCCGCTGACCTCCTCTGAGGAGCAGGGAATAAGGGTTTCAATCAGTCTATTCTTGATGGTTTCTGCTGTTTGTCTCTCCTCAGGGCAGGTGGGCTCCGTGCCAGTCCTCCCTGCACCTCCACAGGGTACCTCACACACACGGCAGCCCTTCACGAGCAGTTCCAGTGTCTGTTCATCCCAAAGGCTACAGCTCCTTTCTGCCTCCTGTGTGGGTCTGCTCTGTGGCCCACAGGCTCTCCAGCATGGCCTGCACCATGGCCGCCTCCTCACACAGTCTCTCGCCTGTCCAGGCGCACTCACCCAGAGCTGCTGGTGGCTCTCAGTCCTGCCATTGCCATCCATAGGTTGCAGGGGTACAGCTGCATTCTCACCACGGCTTGCAGAGGGGTCTCTGGTCTGGTGCTCCCCCTTCCTTCCTCCTTCTCTGACTATGGGGTCTGCATGGCCGCCTCCATGTTGTATCACCCTCACACCTCCTGCTATGCACTTCAAATTCCCGTCCCTAAATAGTGATGGCAGAGGCGCCAGATTGGCCCAACCAGCCAGGCAGGAGGTGGGTCTGAACCCAAGAGCCTGGGGGAGAGTCCGAGAACTCTTTACCAGGTCTTCACTGCAACCCGCTTTCCCTGTTACCAAGCAAAAGCTGCTCCTTGCTAAGCCATGACAGTATGAAGAGCCTTCTCTCATTTGAATTTCTTTTTCAGTGCTCAGGAAATTGATAGCTAAGAGGAAGAACATAATGGGGAAGCTGGAGAGGCGAGATATCATCGAAGAGTATACAGACTTTGCATCACAAACGTACGCTCCTTTGTCCAGAATTGGTTATTTCCCAGACAACCATTCCGAACGCTATGTGGTAAAAAACTTCTATCTTAACACGTTTGAAGGTAAGGCACTTTGGAAGACTTTGTTTGTATGAGATATTTACTTGGAATCTTAAGAAAGCTCAGATTTCTCCCTGTGCCACTCCATTAATCACTCTTTGTGTTTCATAGGACTGTGTGAACTTGAAGCATCTCTCCCAGATTCTGTCACCCAGGTCAAGGTTAAAGCTCCAAAACCTAAGAACACTATCACTAAGACTGGATTTATTAGAAGATCAGCAAGGCTAGAGATGGAGCTGGCACAGGTTCACCAGGTATGGAGCTTCACCCAGCAACATGTCAGTTCCTCTTAGATTTGAACTGCTCAGAAATGCTATCTGGAAGACACATGTGTAAGCTTTCTCCCAGTTTCCTGTGCTAAATTCATATTTCCTGAAAGACAACTTCAAGGACAGAATGGATAAGACATTCAGACTGTTGTAGGCATGACTAGTACTGCTCTGGAATTCAGTCTGTGAGTTTTCCCTCTCTGTTAGATCTGTGCTTCTATTCTAACCCTATAGAAAACAAGCATAGATGCTTCTATCTCCCTACAGATCAGATATGTGGATTGGAACATATGACATCAGATTGAGAAAAATGGCAGAAGAAAATTTCTTTCCCATTTCTCCCTTGCACAAGTGGCAAGCCTACTGGTTACACTGTCAAACTACCAATAGTTAAATAAACCTTCAACCTGATCCAGGTGTACCTACTTTAGCAGGGGTGTTGGACTAGATGATCTCTAGAGGTCCCTTCCAACCTCTGCCACTCTGTGATTGGGTGATTCGGTGAAACTAGATCTGAATTCATATTCTAAAACTTCTGTTCATTTCAAAAAAAAAGAGATGTTTTAAAGTATGTATTGTAAAAACACCTACAGCAAAGCACGATTAAAATGACCCCGCTCAGAAAATTGGATGAGAATGGTGGATGCACATCACTGTTGTTCCCTAACAACAGCATCTGATTTGCAAACACGCTAATAGTGTTTTGCATATCTTAATTTATCACAACTGTTTACCCAGATGAGGTGTCCATAGATGCAATTAACCACAGATGAAAGAAGTGCCTCATTTGCATCTACAATCACAGTATTTGTAAATTACGTGTACTTTTAAGTACACTTCTTGTGATGCTATTGAGGGTGACCTTTTTTAAAACCAGGCCTGTTCTTGGCCGGCTGCTGTATCTCTGAAAAAGATTTAATCTCATTTGTAAAGCTTGGCAACTTTCACTTCTGCTTTATTTAGTGAAGAAATATTTCATCATTGGAAATTACATATATATAGCTTTCTTGATTTAGTATAATTTATTAATACTCTCAACGCAGACAGTAACTTTCTACTAATGAATTTTAAATTGAAAGCTTGTTCTGAAAAATCAATCGTATTACCCCAAAGTTAAATTCCACTGCATCTTGTAACAGCTGAAAGATTGCATCTGATTATTCTCCAGGAGGAAAAATTTCAAAGAAAATCTTGAGTGCTACAGGAAATGTTCAAGAACTAAGCACATTGATTACAGTTTTAGAGAGGATGACACAGCAGTATTGAAGGTGTTTGAGTTTGGATGCTTTTTGCATAAAATTCTAGCAGTGACTATATATAATACAAATCATAACATGGTTCTCGTAGGCAGCAGAGTGTCAGCCCAGGCTTTCAGAGCTGAATTCCAGTTACAGCAGTTGTATTCTCTTGTTCAAAATACTTCTTATGGTTTGAAAGACTGTGGTGGAGTGTCTGTTATGGAGAAGAGGTATGCCCTAATGCCGGCTGGTCACACAATAACGTCTCTTCAAGGAAGAATTGGTGACCAAAGGGAGATGGAATGCAGAACAAAAGCAGACAATTCTGCATATTTTTTCTTACATCAGTGTGGGTCACTTGGGCTACCATTTATAGCAACTGAGGAGCAGACTTAACTAACACGCATTTCCCTACCACAAGAAGATAAAATGTATATTCTTTTAAAATCACAAAGCATTTCCTTTGCAGGTAAAGATGGTAAATCCACGCTGCAAAATTTAACTCCTGGTTTTAGATATACAGAAGTAGGCACCAAACAAGTTGGTCCAGACAACCAGAAAGTACCAACATGGTGAAACACCCAGACTGCCTTAGCTAGTGTTAGACTTACACAAACTTTCAGTTCAGAGCAATGAGAAATTGCTGCTCTAATTAGCACTTGAGCTCTGTGGTGCTGTTACTGGTCACTTCTATCAGAGGCTTTTGTTTCTGAAGTTTTGTGGTTATAGCATGTTCTGTTTCTGACAGGTCCACCTCATTAGCTACAGGAGCTGTCAAGAAGAGGGCAGTAAAGGATGCAAAGTACTTGAGTTAACAGAATTTAGCACTTGAGAGGACAGCTGTCTGACCACTTGGCATAAGCAGTCTCACTCCTGCCAACAACCTCCATCACACACAGTATGAAAGAGGTTTAAAGCAGGCAATTAGGGATCATCTCAGAAGAGCTCTGTATTGCTTTGCATTCTTTCAATAGCTGAGCAGCTAGACCAGTTTTCCCTTCAAAAGCCTCTTCTTAGTGCTGTCCTAGCACACTTAATGTATACCTTTTCTCCCATAATCCTAGAAGTAAAGCAGAACTCTAGACTAAGGTCAGATAGGAGAGTACACTAGTGATCTAGTTATAGAATGAGTTGCTTTCATTTTCACTGCAGGGGGGTTGGACTTGATCTCTAGAGGTCCCTTCCAACTCTACTATTCTATGATTCTATGATAATCTGTGGAAGGAGGTGGCAAATAGAGGAGAAATACTATATTTTTGGCCTCAGAATGAATTCATTTTAATAAAGGAAGTTTCCAAGGCTTGCTTCTCTGGCCAAGCACGTGGCAAGATAGATTAGTGCTCCTCATTGGTTTGCCATATTGAGGGTTTTCCTAAGCTTAAAGCTTGTAAGAAGGAACAAGCAATTATCCAAGAAACTACAAAAAGGTTCTGTGTCCTCTTGAGAATAAAACTAGCTTTTTCTACACCTGAAACTAGGCCAAAAAGAAGTGATTTTTAGAAGCAGACTTTTTGAGGAGCATCCTGAAACCTTTTGCAGGAGTATTATGTACACTCAGTAATTTTTTGAATGATTTTCTAAAATAAGAGAACGTGTCAGGAGCTACCCAGGATTTACAGTAAAAACAGTAATCTGTTTCTTAAGCTAGATCTGTAAAAGGGCAATAAAAGCTAGTTCCTAGCCAGCATAAGATGACAGTGCTTTAAGGAATGTAAGGGAGCCATTACGTAGACAGCCTTGTGTGAAAATCCAAGGGGACAGCATATTGATATAGCTAATTGCTACTCAATAGAAATGCAACTAGGTAACTGAATACCCCAAGGAACAGAGGAGCTGCTAGAAGAAATCCTACTTCAGAACAATGCATTACTTTAGGCTGGCCATCTCTGCTCTGGTGACTCGAGATGGGTGAAGCATCAGGTAGTTTCAAAGTGCTGGATCAAGATGATGTCCGAGCAAGGAACCTCTCACCTCAGCATTAAGTGCAGCTCTCATCACATCTGTTTTCCTTTATCTGGTTACTGGAAGAAGGTGGAGAAGCACAGAGGCCAATAATGACTCTAGAGAAAATCTCTGCCAATTTCAAAGCACAAGAAAACCTGTTCAAGCAGTTATTTCACCAAGAACAGACCTCTAGCACAGTGTTAGTTGGCTCATGCTCAGACAAGCTCTAAGAGCTATTTTGTCAGTCATTATCAGCCAAGATGCAGCAGCCATGCTGCATTGCAAAGTAGGTAGTCAGTCCGTCCTTGATGATCTCACCTCCTTCATGCGCAGGCAAAAAGGAAGAAAGAGAAACACGACTGTATGCTCTGTACTGTACCTGAAAATAAAATGTACCTAGTGTATTGTAAAAAGGAGACAATTTAAGAGAAGATAAGGAAGGAATCTAAAGAATTATTTCTCTGAAGGGAAAATTGTTTGTCATGCCACTATCCTGTCAAGTGTTCTGCTTCTAGCAAAGCAGCTAAGGTGTATGGCCCAAAACATAAGTGCAGTTTGTTGTTTGCTGCATTTGCCAGGAAAATGAAATGGAGATGAATTGGGTGGTTCTTCATTCTTCAGTCCAACCAGATTATACCATGCCTCTTGAACCTACCACTTGAAAAAAGTAATGTAGTCTGTCTCAGAAAAATAGAGGGTGATATGTAGGCAGTAACATTTGAACTGCGTTGTTCGGAAATCATAGAATCATTTCAGCTGGAAAAGACTTTTAAGATCATCACGTCCAACTAATGACCTCACACTGCCAGGTCCATCACTAAACCATGTCCCTTAGTACCTCATCTACATGGCTTTTCAGTATCTCCAGGGATGTGGTGACACCACCAACTCTGTGAGCGGCCCATGCAAGTGTCTAACAACCCTTTATCCTATCACTCATTACTTCAGAGAAGAGACTGACCCTCCACCTTGCTACAACCTCCTTTCAGGCAGTTGTAGAGATAGATCTTGTGTCCTTTCAGTCCCCTCGAGGTTAAACATTCCCAGCTCCCTCAGCCACTCCCAAACAGATTTGTTCTCCAGGCCCTTCACCAGCTTTGATGCCTGTCTCTGGACATGTCCCAGCAAATGTAGCACTTTTTAAGTTTCTTTTATTTTAAAATAATTTTACAGTGATTTCTGAGCCCTGGACTCCCTGTTTCAAATGATGATAACTTGTTAGGCAGAACCAGTTAATAAAAAAAAAAACAAACATATTTTATTCTTCTTCTATTAAAGTCTTAAAATAACTTAAAACCTCTGATTAGAGAAAGCAAGTGGTAAGCATTTTTTACTTGGTAAAGACAGCAAAGTGGTCTGTAGACTGTGCTGACTTGAGAACATAAAGCACTTCTGGGAAATGCCGTATGACTCAAATCTACATTAAGAAGAATTCTCTCCTGTCAGAAGTGCTCGTAAGATTTTTCTCTTTGAAAGTTGTTATTCCAATTGTACTTTGTTATTGTGGTTAGCAAGGAGTACTTTTGGAGGCTAAGGTTCTGTTAGAAAAACTCCTATGTATGGGACATTGTGCAAGTAAACATAGGAGCCACTGCTTTCAAAGGGATCACTATTACTGCAGCTTTTTGCTTTTGGGTTCCTTCCTCATCAGGCAAAACACCTTATAAATCATAGCAAGCATAATCTTCATTCTAGAGAGCTCTAAGGTCATCAAATACAAGAAACAGTTTAGAAAACCTTTCAACATTTTTGAGCTTTAACCGTTTCACGTGGCTTTTAAGCAGTTTATAGGCTTTGATTCCTGTGTTAGTAACACGGTCCATTGTCAGAAGTTTTCAGTAAGAAAGCACTTTATCCCCTCCACTTAGAAATCTCTCTCCTTTTCTGCAGCAATTAATTTTCTTGTCCTGAAAGGTCAGTACCAATACGCAAGAAGAGTTTTGTACAATGACCACTGGAGTTTGAAAGCTTCATAAATTTCCCAGTTAAATTCTGTGCAAGTGTCACCAATTTCCTGTTACTGGAGAGAGAAATTCAGCATGGCAGGTTTTTTATTAAGTTTTTCTTTGGTTTCCTTCCCTCACAAAATACTTGATTTGAACATCTGAAAGAGAGAGAGTGAGAAAAGAAAAATGCATGTTTTTTTTTTTCCTCACTGGAATATGTCAGCAATGGATATTACTGATCCAACCTATCCAGTAGGAGGATTGTCATTTTGAAGGAGCTTTAAATGTAGGTACTCTCTTCATTTTTCTCTGAGAGCCAACGTGGGATGTCCTACATTTCTGGGCAGTTGGAAATGACTATCTGAGTATCTTGTTCTAAGCAGCTTGTGATGAGGAGTTGTCAGGACTCTGGCTTTCTGAGCAGTTTGAAAATGTTTTGAAAGACTCGAGGCTGTGGTGGCATTTTTTACCCCCAGCCGGCTTTGTCTGACAAGGCTTGGCATCTGCTACTAAACAGCTGCAAGCAAGATAAAACCCACTCCCAATGGTCTCGTGGATCTTCTTGGTAGAAGGAATTTCTCAGGCAAGTTAGTTTCCCTTTCGCCCTTAGTCCATTTGTACAGTTGCTGTGTGTGCCAGCAGGCTGCTGGGCAACTGCAGATGAGCAAAGAGTTTCAAAACATATTTTGCAAGGAAGGGGAGCTGGATTACTTGGTTCATTTGGTTCAACTAAGACACGATAGCAGAGTATCATACAAGGACATTTCATTGAGGAAGGGCCAGAGAACAATGACAATACACTTTTCAAGTGACTCCCTTCATAAAATCTCCTGACCACCTGACATTTCTAACCTGCAGGGACAAGTATTATACCTATAGTTAAAGGCAAAGAACGATAAGGGTTCTGTAGTGATAGGTAAACTGTAGTTAAAATTGTGATATTCCTACACATTTTTCACATTTTGAAAGAATTTAACCTCTACCTTGTAGGAATATAATTGTCATTGCATAAGGATGCACACAATGCACACAACTGCCTCTGCTTGCATATGAATAAGTGTTTGATTCAATGAGATCCCTACTTTAAAATGAAAAAAAGCAAATCTGAAATACTTAAGCTTTTACTTAAGAACTCATTTAAGTTCATACCAATGTTTGATTCATTTTAGGCGACACTCTGTGAAATGGCCGATGGCTTCTTTGTAAATATAGTAAAACAATCCTTGATTCCTTCTTACATATGATTTTGAAATTCCCATCGGTATCTTCTGCTGATGACTTCTAGCCTCATCTACTGACTATATTCAGTTTTTCAATTGATGTGCAGTAAGAAATAAAAGCCACAAGTCTGCCAAGTGCAAAATTCTTTTGGCTTCCTATAGCCTGTGTGATCAGCAACAGCCAGCATCCAGAGGATTGGCTTTACTGCGTTGCTCTGCCTCACCCAGTTCTGATGAAATTGTATGTCTATTCCAGGCTCTACTGGAGAAGAAGAATAAAGTCAAGGAGCCAAAGAAGCCCCTTCGTTTCCTTGAGAAAGTAGAAAAGCCTATTCCTCGACCACCCACACCAGTCCTGGAAGAACCATTAACTGTAAGTGGGCTGTAAGCACTTTTTTTTTGTGTGTTGATCCCTAATTGTTTACCACACAGATGTTAAAGGAATGCCCAGAGAAGGAAAGAAGTAAGCTGCATCTATTTTTGTGTGCATTCATGTTAGAAATAGCCATCATTATTTCTTAAGACTCTTTCAGTTTCTCTTTCTTCTACACAGATACTGACAGCCAAAGAATTGAAATTCTTTTACAACATTTGTTGGCCAAAACCTTAACTAAACTTTATTGTATAAAGATACAAATTAGTAGACATGTTGTTCCCTTGAGGAACAAACCCACAGGTGATGATGATGATTATTATTATTACTATTATTAATAAGAGTCTTCCAACCTCCTGATCTGGCAACACTATCATAATACAGCAGAGCAATTAAGTTTAGTCTCCCTGAAGTCAGTGAGACTTTGGGTACTTAGCACTGAGCAGGCACTTTGTTAGATTGCTGAAGCACTCGTCATCACGCAGGATGTAGTCTTTGATGAGCCTGCTCCAGTTCACAGAAAATTATCCCTCTGCAGAAATTGAAATAGCAGTAATGATGTGTTGTGGGGGATGTGATATGCCCTAGGAAATAAACCAGCTTTTTAGGGGAGCTGCAACTTCTTCTGCTTTCTTAAAGTAGCATACTTAAGAGCTGGTTGCCCCAGTGGATTGCTTTGTCTGCTTATTGACACCATTTTCATGATGTAGTAAGAATTAAACCCAATTGCCATTTAAAGTTGTGAATTTTAAGAGCCACACAACCATGTAAGTGAGAGAAAGTCTTATTAGATCATCCATGCAGTCTTCCTTTGAGCAGTATGATGTCCTGTATTTTACACAGTCTATTTTAAGGTGACTGAAACAAGAATATGTCCTTGAGAAGAGCTTTTCTCAGCTTTCCTAACTCCCAGGTATCAGGTATTGTATTGCAATGGTACATTTACACTATTTAGATTTACCAGTTTAGCAGATTTTTAAGATAGGGATTTTTTTTTTAAGAGTTCCAATATAACAGAATTCCACCTAAATGAATTCTGTCAATATTTGGTTTATTTTCAAGTGTCTTTATGAGTGAAGCTCTCCAGTGAAGCTCCATTTGTAAAATCAGGCCACTTCAGCCACTGAAAAGCAGCACAGACATCTCCTGCTTTGCAGAATCCAAGGTTTCTCCTACCAGCTGGAAGTGGAGCACTGAAAGCAAGGCTCTTCTGTGTTGTTAGTGCTCCTCTTCCTGCCCTACACACATATAAAGTACCAACTGCTAAGTGCACCAGCCTCTTCCCGTCAGAGCTGAGAATCTCAAAAGGAAAATGTGCCAGAATGACAGGTGGCTGACACGGACCACAGGGACATTAAAGAGTGGAGAGGAGACACTACTACAGGCCTCCTCAACTCCTCTCCCCTACTCATTTCGTATGCATTTACTGGCCACAACAAGCTCACAGAGTGCCTCTGAATTCTTTCACTGCTTTATCACTTTCTCCCAGCCTCCTCTAATTTGCATTCTGCTTCTAGATCCTTCCATATCCTTAATTCCTTTGGTTTTGGTGGGTTTTTTTTCCTTTCCTCTGCAGGGCATGATGGGCTTTCCATCATTCTTTCCTTCTGGTCTGTAGCAGGCATATGGAGAAGTTGATGACTACTCTTGCTTAAGGCATCATTTGCTGCACTGAACAACAGAAGTACAGAAAAAAAGCATCTCACAATAATTTAACCCAAACCTTAATTTAAATAAAACCAAGTGGTTTGGCCTACCTGTTCAGTGTATGTGCCATCTCCATCTCCAAAACTCTGTCCTGAAGGGCTTCCACGCTGTAGCCAGGTGACATGTTACAGTTCAGCGCTTTAACTGGACTGGAAATTCATCCCTTCTTTCTGGAGAACATACTTAATGATAAGGCAGTCCTTTGGTTAGTTTTGCTTTGTTCCTCCTTGGTGGTGGTGTGGAAAGGCAGGAATTCTTCCTTTTGCACTCGGAAAACTTAATCTTCAACACCTAAGAAGAAAAACAGATACTAAGATTCAAGCCCACACCACTTCTCTCATCCCACGCTCTTCCCTGTTTTTCCAGCACTCCTGAAATACCACATTTCAATGCAGACCTCATAGGCTCTTTATGAAAAAAAAACAACACAACAAAGCTTACTTGTAATTTTCAGATTTCTTTTCATCTTTCCCAGGCACCAAATGGGCTTTTTCCCTCAGCCACTGTCAACTCCAGACTAGAAGACACCTCAGCAAGGAAAAATGCTGCCA
This sequence comes from Urocolius indicus, assembly GCA_013401255.1. Taxonomy (NCBI): domain Eukaryota; kingdom Metazoa; phylum Chordata; class Aves; order Coliiformes; family Coliidae; genus Urocolius; species Urocolius indicus. The sequence goes on from WBNH01007296.1 coordinate 99,353, forward strand.
ACTGGGTTCCCTCTGTTTAAAAGAAGCCTCTTTATTTTCTTTTTCCTCCTATGGTCACATTCACTTTCCCACTATGTTCTGTCATTCTCCTAAGTTGGTATCAGTCACACAACACTAGGCTAGTGAAGTTCTCAAAGACAGAAATCTCAAAGTAATATAATTAAATCTGCTCCCAAACTATCCCTTTCTGGGTTTAAAATTCACTGAGTTACTCTGATAAAGGTCACCACCAGAATAGATACCAAAAGAAAAATTGTATATGCTCCCTTTTAATGTAATCCCTTTATTCATGGTTAACGAGTCTCTCACATCTGCTTCAATAATTCTATCCCCTTAGTGTCTTGACCTGTTAAATTACTGTAACTGGTGCTCGTTTTGCAAACTCAGATTCAGTCAAGCCACAAATAGTATTTCTAATGCATACAGGAATTTTCTCCATCAACAACTCCTTACTGTTAAATACTCCTCTCTACAGCCCCTCTAAAATCTCCGGCAGAGTCTTACTATATAGCCTTTCTCCCCTGTCTCTTGTAAAACACAGCAGTACATATTATTCTGACTCACCTTCCTTTCCCTAGAAATTAGAAGAATGGTGTTCAGGAACAACTGAGAAAAAGCTGGATATGAGTCAGACTTTTTGATAGTTAAATTGACAACCTATTGAAATCTCACTCTCCAAAGAAATAATTAACTGATTGATTGATTGGATTGATTGATTGATTGACTGACTGACTAATGTGTGGATATTTGTTGTGTTTCAGGAGGAGGAAGAGGAAAGAGAGCTGTCAGTGATCTGTCTGCAGAAGTTGCTCCGAGGCAGGGCTATCCAGAACATGGTATCTAAGTCTCTTGGTTGATGTCTCTCATCACAACAATGGTAGCAATGATGGAAAGTGTGTTTGCAATCTTTCTTCCACAGTACTAATCAAGGGTCACCAGACCTCTGCAGCCTATCCTCCTGTACATTATCTGGAGTCCTTCAAGGCTGAAATCTTTACTCTCCAGCCAAGATTTCCTACAGGAACTTCTAGATTCCTACACATGTCCCTGTTCCTACCATCCCCTACACTCAGCTGTTTAGTTAGATGTTTCGTAGCAGAATTACTCAAATGGCAAATTCTAGACTCGATCTGGACCATGAGTATATTTTGCCTTGATTATGCCAAGATCCCAGGCATAAAAAAAACTCCCACGTCCCAACAGGGCAACTTGTATTTCATACCATCCTTCCAGTTTCCTGTGATGGTGAGCTGAACCTTAGATGAGGAGCAACTGAAGCATACCACCATGATTTCCAGGAAGCGCAGAACCCATCGTTCTGCTTTCAGTGGGGAAATGGTGTATCTAAGTAAAAAATAATTGAGTAGCTGTGCCTCGTGGGCTTTATATTAAGCAAGTCTATCACTTTGGATCAGACCAGTATGGCAGGTTTGTTTTCCTGCCTGCTGAGAATATAATTGGTATTCTGTCTTGTACTAATTATACAATATTTGTGAAGTGTGGGACTCTGACCTGAGCTTTAGCAAACAATGCAATACTGTGAAAGTGCCTTGAGGAGGAATATAGACTTCCTAAGTCCTCTCTGGTTCTGTGGTCATCTGTAAGAGGGTTGTTTGGTGCCATTGCAGGACTGTTGACTTTCATATCATATATTAAATACCTCAGCATTTTAGGAATCTCCTTCCAGGTGCTACTAGATCAGAAATATATGACCAGTTGCAGAATTATGCAAGCAAGGTTCAGTGGTCTTTTGTTGCCATTGAAGTCCTGTTAGAAGAAAGGAAGAATTACAATTAGGGAAGAGCTGGACCATAACTACCTGAAAGGAGGTTGTAGTGAGGTGGGTGTTGGCCTCTTCTCCCAAGTAACAAGTGATAAATGAATAGGAAATCGCTTGAAGTTGCCCCAGGGGAAGTTTTGATTGGAGATTAGGAAGAACTTCACTGAAAGGGCTGTTAAACACTAGCACAGGCTGCCCAGGGAGTCACTATCCCTGGAGGCATCAAAAAGCCATGTAGGTGTGGTGCTGAGTGATATGGTTTAGTGATGAGCTTGATGGTGTGAGGTTAGTGGTTGAACTCGAGGATCTTAAAGGTCTTTTCCAACCAAAATGATTCTATATAGCCTCATAAGAGTGACAGCAGCAGTTTCAACAACCTCCCCATTTAATGCTTTGAGCTCTTGTGCAGGTGAGTTTAGGCAAAATTTACCTGACAGCTGTAGTGTTTATCTAAATGCGGCCACTAATTTGTTACAGAGAACTAGGTCTTGGAAACAGCTGACCTTGCAACTTGGAGAAGAAGGGCATGCTCTGCTGACAAAACATGTTCTGTATTCTCTCTTCTCTTCTGTTTGTATTCTTTGTTTAATATGCTTGGCTGTTTACCTTTATTTTAAAGATGTTTGAAGGAAAGGAGAAGCGTCTGGAACTGATCCATGAACTGCGCACCACTCACGCGCTCCAGGAGGAAGAACAGCTGCTCTTGAAGGCAAAGGAGCAAATGACACTGGCTTTACGGCAGCAGCATGACTTGAAAATGCACAAGGTTTGCCTGCATAGATGGGAAGGCTGATTCACAAACAATGCTGTCCTGACCAGGCACTCTGTGCATTTTCATTTCTTTTGTTTTCCTGTTATCCACAGCACAGAAAACACCCCAAGGAACAAAAATGCTCTCCTAGCACAGCCTGAGCATTGAATGCCTGAAGGGCTAAAATTGCTTTCTCACTGCTGTGGGGACTCTGGGGAATCTCAGAAGCAGACTGAGGTGCCCTGTTCACAGCTGCTACCCAGGCTGCACTTGCTTTGTTTGCAGACAGAGCACTTATTGCTATTTACAGGGCTTTGAACAAATCGCACTGTCAGATGAACCTCAGTTTTCCCACATTTCAATCCATTTGACTAGTGCTGTAACGTGGCATCGCAACACATGCTTGTCACTCACATCTGTCAGATGTTTTACTGAATGTGTGTCACTGCTCTGTCATGTCCCTCTTCCTTTGCTAGCTTGGCACTCTCTCAGGCTCCTCCTCAGTCACAAAACATCACAGAAGAAGCCAAAGTAGACTTATTTTGTAAATCCTGCTGGGCTCAAGACTTCTTAGAACCTTAGCAACAGGGGTCACATTGTTGTACTTGCCACTGTTTTGGAGAGCAGATAAAGTCTGGGCTCCATCCTCTGCCAAGAATCTAGTGAGAGCTGAGGATGCAACATCCCATCCTATTTCCTTGCAGGGCCACAATCTTCCAGAGCAAAAATGGCAGATGATGGGCTGAAACAGATCGTAAAGAAATTCTGTCCAGGCTTTAATGCATCTCAGATACCCACATTCTCCCACATTCCTGCAGCTTTTCCTATGGTTTTTGCTACTCTCCTGGTTTTTTTTTCTGAGTGACCAGCTGTGAGGCAATGCTGCAGGTTCTGCTTACGGTATCAGCATCCGCTGGCCAGCTGGCCTGGTGGACATGAAGCCAGACCACTGCTTCTTGCTGGGTGGGCAGCAGCAACATTTCCCCTCAGATCTCAGTAAAAAAAAAAAAATGAGCCAGGTGACTGTGTTTTACTGTTTATAATTTCCAGATGTTCCCTCATACACAAGGAGCCCAGGTGTGGAATGCATTTTTTTTTCCTACTGAGGAATTAGGAGAAAAAGAAAAGCTTTAGGCATTAGGAACTTGAAATGCTCGTTCTCTTCTGGAAGCACACGTGAGAATGAAGGAGAAAGCAGTTCAGACACCATAATGAAGTTCACATAGCAAAAGAGGGAGCAAAGGGTAAAGATGCTGACCTCTGATCTCAGAATTTCCTTTTGGGAGAGCCACTATCCCCCTCTGCTGGTACCTACCTCCTCTACTCTTGCCGTTTTTAAAGATGTCTCTTGAAGGCAGAGAGTCCAAGGCTCAGGTCTTCAAACACTTTGAACTTAAAAACTCTCTGGAATGCATGGGCAGGAGTTTTCTATGCGTGTGGCTATTTTAAGTCACTTATGACACAGTCACAGGGGTGGAGTTTCTTCAGATTTCTTTTTACCTTTTCAGTATAAAAAGAGGCATTTTTTCAAGAGATGCTTCCTGCATAAAGTGGATGGAAGATCAAAATTAAATGGGCAAAGATGAGAAGACTGAATATTTCCAACCTCATATGTAACAAAAGTCTGAGACAAGAGTGTTGCTGGGTCGTTTTCCTCCACATGGGTTTTAGACACATCACCTGGAGCAATAAAGAGGAAGCAGCACATTAGTTCCTTGTTATCCCTCTCTGTGGGGTGCTACAGTTTACTGCACTGCTGTCCTCCATCTTAAACAGCCATGGGCTGAGAAGGCTGATTTATTACTACTTGTCTGGGATATTTCAGCTCCATGTTGAGTTTTACACTCAGGTCTACTCTGTTATTGCCTGTTTATTCCAGCAGAAACACAGCATCCCAGCCAGTTCCAGACATTCTCACCTACCCAGGACTAGTCATAGCCCACACAGGAGATAATGTGCTTACCATAGATATCCATTTCCAGAGGGCAACCACGCATAACCAACCCCTAAAACATCTCGTGCTTGGAAAAAAGGAGTGAGTGGCACAGGAACACCAGACACCTCTCATCTAGTCTGAGCTCTTGTCACAGACTTTCTGATTTGCAATTACCTGGAACTGGGAGGTCTCTTCTACACCTCTACTAACCCAATAGAATTACTGGTGCTTTGTTAGCCTGCACATGTTCCTATGTGACCTGATCGAGGTGAACATGCTTTAGCAGGGGAATTGGACTGGATGATCTCTAGAGGTCCCTTCCAACCCCAGCCATGCTGTGATTCTGATGGAGTGTATGGAGCTGAAGTCGTTTCATTGTCACTTTTATACCTGCCCTCTCTTGGTCTGGGCAGTGGGGGCATTCCCCAGTAACAAGCAGCTGGCCACAGCAGCTACGCTGGTTATACCCACAGCCACAAAAGTTATTTGTAATACCTGGAATATAGCCCCTCTAGTGCTTTGTCTCCTCTCAAGCAATAGAGGCTGCTTGTCCTAGTGTGACAGTATCAGGACCATTGCCACCATGACTACTGTTGCCATCTTGTGGAGTCTCCTTCCTTGGAGGTCTCCAAGACCCGCCTGGACATGTTCCTATGTGACCTTCACCTAGGTGAACCTGCTTCTGCAGGGGGGTTGGACTAGATGATCTCTAAAGGTCCTTTCCAACCCCTACCATTCTATGATTCTATGATCTTCTAGCCTTACGCCATCAGATCCTATATACAGGAACACGACCTTACGTGGAATGTAACGGAAAACGAGCACGCAAAGCCCCTAGGACTGTCCCACGCCTGCTCTGAGCGGATGCTGCAGAGCTGCAGCACGTGCCTGTGCTAGTCCTGGGACTTCCAACAACGTTCCTGAGGTTTCTAACATATGTGATTCTTTCCCTTTTTCTTTTTTCGTTTCTTAATCTTTCTCTCCATCTCCATCCACCCCCCGCCCCCCCCCCCAAAGCTGTCATCGGTGGAAAGCTGCTTGGCCCGCGAAGAAGGAAGGGCGCTGGCGAACATCTTTGATTTCCTGTCCAAAGAGCTGTTGAGGCTGCAGGAGGAACGGAGGATCCACGCTTTCGTCATGCTGGCTGAGAGGCAGAGGCGGGTGCGGGAGGCGGAGGAGAGCGGGCGGCGTGAGCTGGAGGAGAGGCGGCGTCAGGAAGAAGACGAGCTTTTCAAACAGGCGAGGGATGGGGCTCGGCGGGGCTGCGGGCGGCTTGGAGGAGCTGCCTCTTGGTGGGGAGGTCCAGCTTCAGCTCTGACTTGGGGGATGGCCGAGTTTTAAAGTTGAAGGGAAAGAAAGGCTTAGTTGGAGAGAGGGTGCTTCCTTCCTAACAGACTCCTGCCCGTTAAATGAAGGGTGATCTGAGGACCCCTACAGATGGTTCTGACAGGCATATCCCGAATGGATGTAGGTTTATAAATTCCCACAACAAACGCCTGTGAAGATCAGCTGTACCTACATCACCTTTAGGAATAATGTTCCGTCAGCACATGATCTGTCCAGCAGAACTATTAGGTGCTATCCCATGAAGGATGTTTTCCTTTAAGGAAGGTTTTTGGAAAGACTTTGCCCCCCCCCTAAAGTGGACTGAAAATAATAAGAGGTAATAAAAATGGATGACATAACCTTGAAACCCAGAAGCAAAAATCCTGAATGACCATATTCCATAACTATTCTATAGTCCTATTCCCTAGCTCCTGGCTGCATGAAGCATGTTTCTCCCATTTGAAAGGAATGAGTGGGAGCCTAATTAACTAAGCCAATAATTTTCAAACTTTGTGGGAGGAGGTTAATGCCAAGAGAGTTGGGCATCATGTTTATTTTTTCTTTTAATTTTAGCTTCTCTTCTTATCTTTTCTGCACCTCTGAGCGAGAAGCAAAGAGGGTCAAAGTGCCATAAGCTTACGCCCTTTGGACTAGCAGAGAAAAACCCACCCATTTCTAGAATCTCTGCTGTACAGCCATTATAAGGAAACCAGTAACTTAATCTTGGTTTTATTTATGTTTGACTGGCTTGATGGAACCTGTTCCTTCAGGGTTTGCTTGAGTAAAAGCTGATTAATTTACTGCAGTTAATACCGATGAGTATTATTTGGCAGCTGCTGCTTAGGGGACCAGGAGGAAGCAACGGCCATTTCATTCACAGAACTAAACTGCTGCAGCAGAAGTTTGTCTTCCACTGCTGGTTCTTAGCTGCACTCGTTTCCATTCAATTAGTTCTCAGAAAGAATTATTAGAAAATAATTTTTACAAAATCACAGAATCACACAGAATAGAGGAGGTTGGAAAGGACCTCTAGAAATCATCCAGCCCAAGCCCCTGCAGAAGCAGGTCCACCTAGAACAGGTCACACAGGAACACGTCCAGGTGGGTTTGGAAACCTCCAGAGAAGGAGACTCCACACCTTCCCTGGGCAGCCTGTGCCAGGCCTCCCTCACCTGAACAGTGAAATAGGTTTTCCATGTGTTCAAGTGGAACTTTCTGTGTTCCAGCTTCACCCCATTATCCTTTGTCCTGTCACTAGACATGACAGAAAAAAGCAGCGCCCCATCCTCTTGACATCTATCTTTTAAAGACTTGTGTTAATGTCTCCAGACTAAACAGCCCCAGTTCCCGCAGCCTTTCCTCATAAGGAAGATGTTCCAGTCCCCTGATCATCTCGGTGGCCCTGTGCTGGACTCTCTCCAGAATTTCTCTGTCCCTCTTGAGCTGGGGAGCCCAGAACTGGACACAGGACTCCAGAGGAGGCCTCACCAGGGCAGAGTAGAGGGGAAGGAGAACCTCTCTCGACCTGTTGGCAAGTTTAATGCAAGTTTTTCTTCCCAGAAAGTACCTCTGGAACCAAATCTCATGCTGGCCTACCTGGAATTCAGAATTTAGTGAAAATCTCTTGTTCTTGCATCTTTGGAAATCTGCTTCCACCACCCTCTCAGCAAAGCAACAGGCAGAGGAACAATGTCTTGGTGTTTTCTTCCAGGTGGTGAAAGTGCAGCAGAGCACTATTGACTGCTACTTGGAAGACATTATCCTCAGCAGCATTGAGAACACAGCTGAAGAACAAGCCAGGGAAGAGGTTCAGAGAATGGCTGTAGAAGTCAACGACATTGCTTATGAAATGGAAAGCCGGTAGGTTACGAAGTGGCACACCAGGAGGGGCTGTTTGCAGTAGTTAGAACCTGTCCCACCACCTCCATCTGTGGTTATGCTTGTAACCTAAGACACGGCAAAGGCAGAGCAACACTGTTTGAGACGGCTTCATCGTGGGAACCCTTGTGTTAGTACCTGGTACACACATATAAACCCACCAGAGCCTTATTTCTATACAGCACGTGCCAGGTGCCCTTCGTAAGTCTCCCGTGGGACCTGCGAATCGCCCCTTTTAAACCTCTCCGTGCCAACGTGGTGCTGTGACCACACTGAAGCTGGGAACTGCCTAAAGCAAGCCCCATTCATGCTGGCCTTTTCATTTATTTACACTACTGCAGAAAACCCATTGGAAAGAGATGCCAAAAGATAGAGCCCTACAGCAGCCTTTCATTTGGGGGCGGCTGCTCTTTAAAGAAACCGTCGGTTTCCGTGGGGGTCAGTTATATTGATGGCTGCCTGGCAAGGCACTTTGAGCAGGGTAAGTTGTTTGAGACCACCACAGTCTTGTGTCTGGCTTAGGCATCCACAATGAATACTTTTTAGGACCTGCCAAACCTCCCGTTGGGTTTCTGGGCTCTTTATTAATTCATCTATTTATTTATTTATTTATAAACTGGAATGGAGCCATAAAAATCCCAATGACACAGTGACTCTCTTATGGCACAGGACAGCAGCTGTGCGTTTTGTAACCAGATGAATGCAAACCAGAATGTTGGAGAGAATTCTCCTTGGGGAGAATGAAGCACAGATAATGCATGCAGCCCCTGGGCCAATTGGGAAGCCACCAAACGCCGGCATGGAAAAAAGCAGGGGGAGCAGCTAAATGCAGAGTCACAAAAGGGAAGAATTTAGCAAACTCAGCAAAGGGCCAAAGACCGACTTAACAAAGGCACAAATCCTCAGAGGTGTCTTGTTTGTCACCAGTGAGAACTGGGCTCCTGAATACCTTCTTTGAGGAGAAGGAGTTTAGGCTCATCTTCTCCCTGCAAATGTCGCTCTCCACTGAACACATTGTTCGGTGCAGCACGAAGGGGAATAGCCACACTGTCACCTGTTTGTAGGTTAGAGAGAGTCCCAGCTGACGATTACTGCCATGACAGTACACCTCCTTGGAAAAGAGTGAGAATATTTCCAAGGGAGTCTTGTGTTTCCAGAGGTGATCTGGAAAGAAAACTAAAATACTGATACCACTCTGCATCTGTTCTGCAGTCGAACTCGCCTACAGTCAGAAGAGATTGTAGCAGAGCTGGTTTATGGTTTCATGATTCCAGAAGCTGAGAAAATGTCCATCAGAGAGAAAGGTAAACAGTAACTTTTTTCTCATCCTCAACTGGTTCACCCTCTTCACTCCACTGAAAGATGCAGTGCCAAGAGCTGTTTCAGTTCTCTTGAGATTCCTCTTTATGACTCTGCAGGTAGAAAGTGAAGCCCTCTGACCCTTTTTCACCAACCTTTAGGTTTTGTAAATGGTGGCCTAAAATTCAAACCTGATGTACTTTTGATGCACCTGCAACAATAAAACACAAAAAGAAACAGCCCGTTGCACCTTCAAAAACCAACTGGAAAAAGTCTTTAGACTCATCATAGAATGGTAGGGGTTGGAAGGGACCTTCAGAGATCATCTAGTCCAAAGCCCCTGCAGAAGCAGGTCCACCTGCTGTCATTTGTCTAGTAAATGGCAATTTGTAAAAACTGTAGAAGTCTTTAACAGGCAGATTGCTTAAATATATGCCATTCGTGCAAGGAAGATCATATGCTTTCCTATGCTTTCCCACTCCTCCCCAGCTGGTCGAGAGCTAGAAGCAAAGGTGGGGTTTTAGGGTTGGCTGTAGTGGTATCGTGTTTTAAGCAGACAACCTCGCAGCTGTAAAGGATGCTGCTGTTCAGCCAAAACGAAATAGTATCTGTCAAAACACAGAGGGGAAGGCCGTGGCAACGTGTGTATTACCTTGAGTATCACGAATAAAGGGCTGGGATGTTTCCACTGACCAGCACACTCAGAAGGCCATGACTAAACCAGTCATAGACTAAACCAGAGTGTAGAAAGCGGGTATAACCTCAGCAAAGAAGTTGTATCACAGCAGAGCCCGAGGCAGTCCTTTCTGCAGCACATTCCTCCGACTCCAGAGCAAAGGCACACACTCCAATGAGCTATTTTTTTCTCTTTTTGTGGCTTTGTGAGTGAAAACACAAACTCTGCAAACACCTTGTGTGGTCTCTGAATTGTGCTTCCTAGTTTGTGTACTTGTCACAATAATAGTGTCTGTTCAGCAGCTGGCAGCTCTGCCTGAGCTTAAACCAGCTCCTTTCTCCTTAGCCCTGCTTCTGCGAGCCTGCCAAAGCAGGTGATGTAATTTTAGCCAGTGAAGCCTGCAGCTCAGGCACTACAACAAACGGGTTAGCCTGTCTCAGAAAGGAGAGAAAGAGAAGATCTGGAGGTGGCCTGGGATTCTGGACATACAAAGGTACCACCAAGGAAGAAAATACGTACCGGGCTTAAATGCGACGGCAGCTAATGAACAAAGCACCTCAGAAGCACTCCAAAGCAACAGAGGAGCAAAAAAGGACTTCCAAATCTGTGACAGCTACTGTGGGTTTGCCTGAAAAGCAGAGCTACACCCAGACGAAAATGCAAGTGGATGCTGGTGGAAGAGCTAGAGCAATTGGTGGTACAAGAGCTCCTTCAAATGCAATCACATGAGATTTGCCACAAGTCCCTGTGTCAGCAGACATCAAAGGTCGGGAAGAAGCCTGGCTCCTACTGTCTTCTGCTACTGCTGCAGCGGGGGGAGGGGGCTCCAAACATGTAAGAGAGAGGTGAATTGTACCAAATATGCTGTGCTCTGATGAGCACACCCTTCTGTAATCTCCTGCACTGTGATACCTTCAGAGACGCAGGATCAGTAACTGTTGCACATACACCCAAAGGAAATAGTATCAAAGAATGGCCTTAAATCTCACGAGCACGTCAGCGTGTTGCCTTTCTGTGTCAGCTTTTGAAGCTTTCCCTGTAGTGAGGCAGATTATTTGTTACAAAACTGTGTTTTAGCGACCTGGCACATGCTTGAGCATTACATCTTCCTTGAACCTAGCAGGAAGTGATCTGAGAGTGCCTGACAGAGGAGCAAATCCATTTGTAGAACAAAGATTTGAAGGCTTGCAAGTTCAGTCTTTGGCCACACTTTCTCTTTCCTGTAAACATCTCTCTTTTGCCATTACTTAGTCTTTCCTTCTGGTTTTTTTTCCTCCTCTTTGTCACATACCTATGCAAGAAGCAGGGATTGCACAATGCTGCCTCATCCTGAAACCCCTCTGCACCTCACTCCGAAGCTTCCCTCATTACAAGTAAACATGCTCATGTGAAAAAAAAAAAACCCTGCTTTTAAAAGGAGAATCACTCACCAATTTGAGATGGCTTTCTGGTAGATGGAATTCACTGTGGCTGGAGGAATGGACTGCAGCAATACCAAGAGAATATTCCCAGTATATCTGATGCAGTCCATGCATCCGTGGTTGAAGCCAAAAATGCCTTGGGTACTTACAGCTCTCCTGGGAGCTGAGAGCTGGCTGGAGAAGCTTAACTCTTCACATGCAAGTGGGATCCAGTTGCATTCCTTGTTGACAAAATGGCCCTGGGAGAGGGATAAACATAAAAAGGATGAGTTGGGTCGGTGACAGCACGCAGAACTGTGTGACAGCATGCAAGGCATCAGCAGTTCAGAGACACAGTTAAAGCACGACTCGGCCTTACAGCGTAAACAGATCAAAGCAACCAGGAAGTCTTGGGCCTGCACATGTTCCTGTGTGACCTGATCTAGGTGAACCTGCCTTTAGCAGAGGGTTGGACTGGATGATCTCTAGAGGTCTCTTCCAACCCCTACCATTCCATGATTGACTTCTGCAGGGAAGTGACATGATGAGAGCCTCTGCTCATCCCTCCGACATTCCCAACACTCTCCTTACAAGCACACAGTATTCCAGTCCCCATGATTGTTTATCAGCATCAGAAAAAGGGAACAAGGAGTAGTGAAAAGGAACAAAGAGAATCGTACGGTGAGCTTTGGCTGGGGTAATTGTTTCCCAAGAGGTGGGCTGGCAATGTGTACAAATGAGATCAGATGAAAATTGTAAAAGGCATTAAAGAACCAAGCTGCAGGAGCAAAAGGGAGACAGTAAGGCAGGTGACTCACTGTGTCTGTACTGCCTCCATGTCTGTCTTGGAACTCTGGAAGTTTCTCAGTGCAGGCAAAACGGTCCCACAGGAGAGAGCAGGTGTCAGCTCCAGTCTTCAGGGCGAGTGCTGCAATTTTAAAGCCTGGTAACACATCCTGGGCGGTTCTGCCCAAAGCCGGAGAGGAAAACATTTCCCCTATGCTGCCTCCCCACTGTGAGGGCTAATCTTCAAAGGGAAATGCAAAGTTGACTGCCGCTATTAGGTGGCAGTAGAACGCTTTGAGCCAAACTTAAAAGGGTGTGATTTTTCTTCCCCGAGATGGGCTTTTCCCCAGCTGCGGGGAGGCTCAGAGCTGTCCCTCCCTTCTCCCTTCCAGAGAACACTTGGCTGCGAGTTTCTCAGTCAAAGCCTCACCTGTATGGGTTTTTTTTCCCCCCTTTATTCATAGTGAGGCAGTCCGAAAGAAAACACATCCGTGCTGCTCATCAGATCATCCAGAGGGGCACAGAGAGGGTAATGGCTGACCTGGAGCTGAATGGGGACACACCTGCCAGCGAGACAAGGGGAGATGCTCCTGCCGTGACAGCCCACAGCACCACCTCTGCCTCAGCCCCACTCCTGCCATCTGAACTTCTGCTCCAAGAAATCCCAGGAGAGACAGCAGTCAGCCCTTCTGATGCATCAGCCAAGGATCCCACAGCCTCCTAGAGACAGAAGATGAGCCAGGTGAGTTTCCCTTCCTGCCCTCTCCAGGACTGGAGCTCGGAGCATGGTGAAGGAGAGGGAAGCACATTATATTTACCTTTTTTCAGGGCACCCAGAATGGAAAATCCTCTCTCTCCCTTGAGCTGGCCCTCCTGCTGCCTGCCACTAATGTTGTCCTGGAACCATTCTGTACGTATTTTGGTGTGGCAGCACCAGTCCAGTCCCTTCCACCCCCTCCCCAACCAGCTTTGGACTTCATGAGCTAATTGTCCTCTTTGAACTATTAAGAGAAGCTTGAGTGAGAAAGCAGTGTTAGCATTCCTTGCTTGTTTTCTTGGCACAGACCAATAAAGACCTGCACCTGGGCTTTTGGTGGTGTTTCTATGCCTCAATAACATTCAATGAAAAAATACTCCAGCAGTGGGTAATTTTGAGTTGAGACCATGCAGAGTCTTATCTCGAGCACATCCCACTGATTTCCTTAGCAGAGTGAGGCCGGCTGGCTTCCTGCATCAGCAATGCTGCTAATAAAGCCTTGAACTTCAATGAAAACGGGCAAATATTGCATCATCCTTCCACACAATTAGTCTTTGCATAAAGAAAAGGCACCTTTGAGCTCAACGGAGTGGTGCCTGCCAACAGGGCTGTTAGTGCTGGGCACTAACAACTAGGGCAGAGTGACACAGCAGGGGTGAGCTGATGTGGCTCACGCAAAGAACCCATTAGCCAGGGCTTATGACTTTGCTACAAATGATAATCTTTGGACTGACCTCCTCTCAGGTGTTTTTTTTTATCATCCCAAAGGAGAACAACTCTGGAAAGAATGTTCATTTTCTTAGAACAGTGTTAGTCACTCTGGCTTTCCAGCTCCATGCAGAAAGACTACAAGGATCACAGAAGCACAGAACGGTAGGGGTTAGAAGGGACCTCTAGAGATCATCCAGTCCAAGCCACTGCTAAAGCAGGTCCACCTCAATCAGGTCACATAGGCACATGTCCAGGAGAGTTTGAAAACCTCCAGACAAGGAGACTCCACACCCTCCCTGGGCAGCCTGTGCCAGGGCTCCCTCACCTGAACAGGAAAGAAGTGTTACCGCATGTTCAAGTGGAACTTTTTGTGTTCCAGCTTATATCCATTACCCCATGTCTTATCACTGGACACTACAGGAAGAAGTGTCGCCTCCATCCTCCTGGCAAAAATCCTTGAGGCACTTGTAAGTGTTGATGAGGCCTCCCCTCAGTCTCCTCTTCTCTAGACTAAATAGCCCCAGTTCCTGCAGCCTTTCTTCATATGAAAGATGTACCAGTCCCCTGATTATCTTGGTGTCCCTGCACTGGACTCTTCTCCAGAAGTTCTCTGTCCCTCTTGAGCTGGGGAGCCCAGAACTGGACACAGAACTCCAGATGAGGCCTCACCAGGGCAGAGGAGATAGGGATCAGGATCTCCCTTGACCTGCTGGCCACAGTCTTCTTGATGCATCCCGGGATGCCATTGGCCTTCTTGGCCATGAGGGCACAATTGCTGGCTCATGGCATCAGGTTTCTGTTTCATGGATTGGGCTGGGGGTAAGGGAAGAGAGAGAGGAGGAGAGAGGAGGAAAAGAAGCCTGAGTACTCCCACATTCCATTGTCAAAAAGAACTGGAGAGAGGAAACCGCTGCTGGTCTCTAGGTCCCAGTACCAGGGGCATAAGGTGACTGGTGGAGTCAGGCAGCCTCTGAAAGTACTGCACAGTCTGGCAGGAGTCAGAGACGGGCGAGGAGTTTTGGTGAGGCCCCTGTGAGGGTGATTCCATTAGAGTTTGAGCATTTGGGAAAATCCTCAGAGCTACTCAGTGAAAGGGAATTTGGCAAGTGGAAAAACATAGAAAGAAACACTCTGCTCAAGTGTGGGAGGAGAAGCCAGGCAGGGATCGGCTCTCTTGCCTCAGGCCACCTTGAACAAATTTAGCCTGGTTGAAAGAGTGTGGGGGGGGAAATAACATGAATCACAAGATCCAGTGTCATAAGAGAGACATGGAAAACTTGATGCAGCAGAACAGTGGAGCAGGGAGAAAGATCCAGTGAGGCATTCGCTGTATTTCTGAGATGGTACATCGACATCAACATTCTCCCTGTGCCTCATCACACAACTGGATGTGGTTCTACAAAGATAAGAGGTGTTCCAACAGGTGTGGGGACAGGCATGTAGATGCAGCACTCTGCTGCTCTGCAGGGACACAGCCCTGTGCGTGACAACGAGGCGGCAGGGGACTCCAGATGCTATGCACAGGCTGAGCTATAAATGTCTTGGCTTCTGTTATGATCTCAGGGACACCGTCAGGGCAAAGCCATCTTTTCCACATGACACTGCCGAGCCTGTCAACTGAAGGCCGTGGCAGGATTCCCGCTGGAACCTCTGCTCTAGAAACTGCTTCCAATTGTCATGTACAGGGTTGGGTTCTTGGCTTTGGTTTTGTTCTTTTGTCCAGGCTTTGCAGAACGTGCTTTGAGAGACAGAGAGAAAACGAGCGCAGTGAGAGGGAACTGGGTTCGCAAATAAACACCACAAGAATGCACCAAGTCGCCTCCTAGCAGGAGCCAGAAAAGCCCTGGGAAGGAGCTCGTGCCTGAAACAAACACAGCTTCTGCACCTCCATAGGTGCACCAGCCTCTGGGGTCAGAATCCAACCAGCCTCTGAGGTCACAGCACTGTGAGAATGGCAAAAAATCATTCTCTTTGCAGCACATGAATGGACACAAACTGTCCCAGGTCTTCCCTGCCCACACGGCTCCTGCAGAGGGGAAGGAGGAAATCCTGTGGCAGAAACTGCAGTTCAGGATTGCTGGAAGCCCACGGGCCTCGTTTTGGTGGACACTTACTGTACCTACGTTTTTGCCAACATCAGCACAGAACACACCCACACTCTCCCATCCCTCCTGCCTCCTTTCACAGCAACGTGCCCATCACAAAGCTGCTGCTGCAGACGTGGCTGCGGTGCTCTTCAGAGGGTTCCCGCCGCTTTCTGAGTGCTGCCGTCTCCTCTGCTCTTGGTCTTGAGGGAGTGCAGCATCTCCCTGCTACTTTGCTGGCTTCAGTTCAGTCCTCTCATAAGTTTGGGCAGGGGGATAACCCTACGAGGATGGCAAAGGCTTTTAACAAGGTATGACTTCACTAACTTCTCCTCCTCCCTGTCTCATCTCCCTGTTTTCAACCAAATTCTGACCGGCGAGAGTCAGTCTCTTCTCAGCACCCCAGCAGCCTCCTCGCCTCAGTGCCCTTCAGAGTCAAGCCCAGCTTGGAACAGGAGCTGTTGTTTCACATGTGTGCCTTCCACCCCACCCAGAGAGGCAGCAGTGGTTGTTTTGAACATCTGCCAGGACCACAAACACCCAGAGATATAACGTGTATGCCTGGACTAGTAAATTCAATTTGCTTGGGACCACTCTGGAGCAAGGCCCTCCTCTCTCCTCACAGCCACTGCCAGGAGCAGAACTGGCAGGGAAAGCGTCTCAACAGGCACTGTTTGCACGAGAGGGATGATCACAGCAGGCTGACAGGAGGGTGTATGCTGAAACCCTGGTGGAAGAGGCAGCTGTGGCATTCATTCTGTTCCCATTGTGTCTTTCATTCCCTTTTCTCCCACCCACCGTGTCGGCCCCACACAGCTCTTCCTCCACCTCCTGTGGCTGTAGTCCAGGCCACATCCCTTGGCCCGTTCTCACGTGCCAACAGCTCGGTCTTTCATGTTGTACTCAGACGGGATGTCCCGGGCCCTTGTTGGGCTGCTCACCTGTATCTACTTTATACACCAGGCCAGAGCTTTCCCTGGCCAGCCTGGCTCAGCTCACCATCCTCATCATCCCCAAGAGCTGTGGCTTGCTCCTGCAAACGCCATTGCAGCTGGCCACTAGTCTATGGCCAGTTGGACCCATTGCACAGCCCAGCCCATGCCCAGCTGTCTGAGACCTATCACACTGAGTTCCCCTGATCGGAAGCTTTCACAGTGACCTGCACTCCTGCTCCTGGGTCAGCGCTGGGCACGGGGACGTTGATCCTGCTGCTCAGGGCCGGCGCTGGGTGCGCGCGGTGCTACCTGCAACGCAAATTGCAGTGAGCTAATTGCAGCTGCGCAGCGAGGACCCGATGCCGTTGCTCTTGGTGACGACGTCAGCACCCAGCGTGAGCAACACCAGTGCTCTGAATACAGATGCAGCAAGAAGCCTGAAATACTGAACCGGTGCTCTTACGTAGCCCCTCAGCTGAGAGCACGCTACAGCTCCTCCTGCGCACCCTCCCCGGCCAGCACCTTCTCACTCACCAGTTTGCCACCAGCAGCGCTTGGAAAGCAGCCGCTCCCACCAGCATTTATGGAGACTGGAAAGCTGCGTTCGCTCCTCTCTCCTTGGGTCGCTGCAGGATCAATCCTAAGAATGGATCTCTTGTTTATTGCCGAGGCAGTGACAGCCAGCCCTGCCCTTCTCTTCCCCTGAAACAAAAACCTTGAAAGAGGAACGAGGTGTAACTGAGATGGTCAGAAGACTCCCCAGCTGAATGGTCCCCTTCATTTCCGAGCCTGCTAACAAATGACGGCATCCCAAATGCCATCAATGATCTCCTTAAGCAAAAATGCCCTCAGACAACCCAGCAATCACCATCCGCCTCCCAAGCACTCTTGCAAAGGATTTGGTTATGGGAATGAGCTGTAGAAGGGAGGAGGAGGAGGAGGAAGAGGAGGGACAGGCCTGCTCTTGTGCTGCAGGAAACACAGGATCACTTAGGTTGAAAAGGACCTTTAGAAACATCGAGTCCTACTGTTAACCCAGCACTGCCAAGTCCACCACTAAGCCACGTCGCATCCTACACATCTACCAATAAACCCTCAGCACCTCACCTATGTGTCTCTTAAATATCTCCAGGGATGGTGACCCCACAAGCTCCCTGGGCAGCCTGTGCCAGTGTTGACAGCCCTTTCAGTGAAGACATTTTTCCTAACGTTCTATCTAAACCTGCCCTGGTGCAACCTGAGGCCATTTCTTCTTGTCCTATGCTTGTCACCTGGGAGCAGAGACTGACCCTCACCTCACCACAACCCCCTCTCAGGTAGAGAGTAATAATGGAGCGGCCAACAGGCACATGAGAGGAGGATGAGTACCTCTTGCCTCCTCTCAAGCTCATGTGGCATTCCCAGCACAGGTGTGACTCTGCCCTGCTCCCCGCAGCCCCGGCCTCCCTCTGACAAGCCCTGCCAAGGCCTCCTGTGTCAGCAGCAGGCATCTGGACCCCCGACAACGCTCACCATGTGGAGGTGTGTAAAGCACAGGGAGCTGAAGCAGCAAGCCAAGATGCACAGTCCCAAACTCCTCAATTCCACTAGTTCTAAAAACCTTTGCTCAGGTAAAAAAACAAACAAAAAAACCCCACCCAAACCCCTGTGTCTCTCTACTTAACAAGCCATTACATACCCAGATGCCAAGGCTCTGCCATCGTATGCAGGGCCTGTGGCTCCTCTGCTGGGAAGGGGCTGTGCTCTGCCAGGAGCTGAGGTTTCGTCTGCCCACAGCTGTATTTTCTCACTCTGTGGCAAGTGATGGGACACTGCAGACTGCCCCGGACTCGGTCAGGCTGCCCTGCTGCAGCTCTCCTAACCAAGCACGCTGACCGCAAATGCTCTGCTGCAGCCACTCCCAGGCTTCCACAAGGGAAGAGGTGGTTCATTCCCCACTTACCTTGTGCCAGAAGATCTAGCCTTGCCTCTGGAGAGTGGGAGCAGAGATGCAGGGAGATGCAGAGAGCAGGGAGTCCCTGAAAGAAAAGGCTTTAACTCCCCACACTGCAAGGCAGACCCACCTGGCTGCATGCCGACTCTCCAGGGCAGCCGGCCATACCAGGATGGAAACATCTGTGTCAAGACATCAGGGGTTAGCTTGGTGTGCAATGAGATCTAGGATTGTGTTCCTGCCTGTGCCAAAGGCAGGTGTTTGCTTTGAAAGTCCTGCTCTCCCTTACAGCTCTGACCACTGTCACCTGCGATGAGTTTGTCTAGGGGATGGGTCTCTGCTCCAAAGCCTCAGCAGTCCTATGACCTCCATGCCAAGACACGAGCCTGGGTTTCCTGCTGTGTCCCCTGCGGCACTGTTACTTACACACCTCCCAGTCTTACCAGAGCCTGGATTTGGCAGCAGGTCGGGTCTGACCCTGCAGCCTTTGGATGTGACTGGTTTAGCAAAGACCAGCAAAGATGGAGCAACCCTGCCCTCGCCGGGAACTGCCACCCTCTAAGGCCAGCAGGGGAAGACAGGTCAATGACCCAGCCAAGCCGTTCCCGCAGCCAAGGGAGAGAAGTGAGGTTGAAAGCTGGCTAATGAGGTTGTGTACCATCTGCTGGGCTCACCGTCTCCAAGCAACTGGACTTGGTGCTTCAGACACAAACCACGGCGCTCCTGCTCTCCCCTCCCGCGGTTTACGGCTTTGCTTCCCTCCTCCTTTGTTCTTCTCCCGCAGAAAGCGACTTGGACCTCGCCACCAGCAGCCCGAAAGCTGACACCTTCCAGATAACAAATGGTGCCTGTAGCCTTGACACTGACTTTTAATTCCAACCCAGATGGCCAGACGGTGGGTCAATAGAGACAAAGCGGGGCAGGGGCACATGCTCCCGCACCGCAGCCAGCCCGGGGCCGCCTTGAGCTCAGGATTAGCATTTTAAATCACTCAGAAGCGTCGGGGACTGTGACAACCGAGTGGATTTGAACCCGATTTACAGGCAGCTCTCTACTGGGGTGTGATGGTGTTACCTTTTAAAAGGGTGATGGGGATGAAAGTATAGAAGCCCCATAGGTAACACTGACAGGAAGGAGTGACGGATTAACTGTGCAAGTGTAGCCTGCACACAGGAGGGCGAATGCACTCTTCATGTCGGTAGGCCGGGAAGAGGCACCAGCTGCAAGATGCTCTCTGGTGCCTTTATTTGACACTGTGGAAAGTGTTGTAGGAAACCACTGGCTGTTTTCAGTACCCACCCGCTGCTTAAGGAGAGTGTGAAAAAAAAAATCATAGAGAAAACACAGTTGGAAACTGTATTGTTCTGATACTCCAGAAGAGAGACCCGAGACTGGAGCAGAGGGTGCACGTACCAAGACAGCACAGAAAGAGAAGCCCACAGCTCACATTTGGTGACCACAGAAGCTCAGGAGAGACAGAGGGCCCCAGTGCACGTGTCTAGGAAAAAAAACCAACAATGCCCAAGGCTAATAAACCGCCACTCCAAATTACCGAGGATCGCGATGAACTCCCTCCCCAGCACCGGCCAACTTCAAATCACTCACCCGTCAGGGGCAGCAGCTGTCCTGTCCTGGGTGTCTGCCCAGCCTGGGGAGCAGGAGATGCAGGAAGAGCAGGAAGCGTTGTCCTTCAGCCCCTCACTCCATCAATGCATTGACCAGCTTGGTACTGGCAGCCTCAGAGCTGGAGCATCTTATGAGCAAAGACTGTGGGACATGGAGTTGTTTAAGCCTGGAGGAGGTGACCTGGTTGGCACTTGTCAGTACCTAAAGGGTGGATGTCAGGATGGGGCAAAATTTTTTTCTTCTGTTGCCCCCAGTGACAGGAGAAGGAGTAATGGGCACAAGCTTGAACACAAGAAGCTCCACTTAAATACAAGAGAAAGCTTCTTTCCTGTTCAGGTGATGGAGGCCTGGCACAGGCTGCCCAGGGAGGGTGCGGAATCTCCATTGGGCGTTTCAAGACGGCCTGGATGTGTTCCTGTGGGACCTGATTCAGGTGAACCTGCTTTAGGAGGGGAGGTGGACTGGATGATCTCTAGAGGCCCCTTCTAACTCCTACCATTCTGTGATTCTCTTTCTCCAGTCCCATGTGAATTTGGGCACAGGGGACTTTTGCAGTAAGCCAAAGCCTCTCCTCGGGGCAGCCATCTGCAGGCAGCCATCCCCGTGTGACCCAGGACCAGGCATGGGACACCCCCTTCCCTTCCCTTCCCTTCCCTTCCCTTCCCTTCCCTTCCCTTCCCTTCCCTTCCCTTCCCTTCCCTTCCCTTCCCTTCCCTTCCCTTCCCTTCCCTTCCCTTCCCTTCCCTTCCCAAGGGCCTGGCCCAGTGCCTGCCAGAGGAGGATGCACGGGGATGACCGTGGCTCCTGGCACAGGAACAAACCACAAGGAGCCTCTTTGCAATATAAATTTGTTTTTATTGAAGCAGCAGTCACATGACCTTGCATCTAGCCTTTAGGATAGCGACAGAATGGATTTGGCCAGGTCAGCCAGCCAGCCCAAAAAAAAAAAAAAAAAGGAGTTTTCTTTTTTTCCTTTTTTAATTTTTTTTTTTTTCCCCTTTTGCACTAAGAAGAGACATTTCATGTTTAATACAGACATTATCCAGTACCGGAAACCCAACTCAGAGATAGCTACATGCTGATTTGCTGGAGGAACGGTCCACTGGACGTGGTTCTGGACAAACTTTATACAGATCACCACCAAATGACATCACTAAATGGGATCAAATGGTTTGAGAAAAGAAAAAAAGAAGAAAAAAAAAACAAACCTCAAGAAATTAAGAAAAAGAAGAAAAATAATAATAAAAAAAAGAGAGAACAACCCAAACAACCATGAGTGCAGGATTCAAAGCCAGCAGGTTACACAGGCTCTTCAGTTCATTATATCGACAGGTGGACGGGTAAAGGGAGATCGGTTGGTTTGAACTTTGCAGGGTTGACGCGTCCCAAGGTTCCTCTCTCCATCGAATCAAACGCTTACTAACCACAGACAAGCGTGGAAGAAACACAGCCCGTTTCCAGAAAACACTCTTTCCCCTCCTCCCTCCCCCTCCCCCGCGGTGGTTTTCCTTATCGTTAACAAAGCTTCACATCCACCTACCCTGGCAGAGGGGAAAGAGGTGTTGAGGGCAAGGAAGGAGGGGAGGAACAGGGAGGGAGGAGAAGGAGAGAAGGAAGGGGCGAGGTGGGGGAAAGGTGGTTTTTTTTTGTTTGTTTGTTTTTCTTTTGAAATAAAGACCACACACTTGGTATTTTTTTTTTTCTTTTTTTTTTTCTTTTTTTCGATTTCATTTCCAGGCTAACCTACTTTTTATTTAATGCAAATTACAGTACCAGTTAACTATTTCCGAACCGAGTCACACAGAACAAAACGTATTTACAAAGGGGCGGGGG